>JAHDVE020005635.1:0-185593 GCA_022606495.2 Halesus radiatus
ACAGGTGGCAAAATTAAGTTTTATCTATAGAGGAAGTGTAGATTTGGAATTCGGCAAGGGTATGGTCACAGCAGACTAAATGATTAAATAATACAATAGGTACTTAGCTACCGCACGTGTATTAGAATGACATAAGAACATAAGTATATAATTTTTTAGCAGACTAATAGTATCTTCAAAAAAACTTATTTAAGTTTTATCAAGAACTAGCTGAAGTACCCGCTGTTATGAATGATTTGGAGTAAAATTTTGAGATTTCCATGTGTTACTCCTACCCCTACTCCTACCCAGTAATTTTCCTGTTATTTTGAATGTCTAACTAACTAACTAACCATCACGCCGTTTCTCCGCAGGGGTAGGCAGAGAGGACGGACCGCCAAACAACTCGATCTTCATTCACATTCATACATCGTCTCATACATTCTCTTCTATTATTCCGACTTCTGACATGGCCCAACTCAAGTATTTGATTCACTTGATCATGCCATGTCTTCCTCGGGCGTCCCCGGCTTCTTCTTCCATTCAAATTCGCGTCATACATTCTTCTTACACTCCTTTCTTCGTTCATTCGCTCCACATGCCCAAACCATCTAAGCGTCCCTTTCTTAATCTTACTCATTACGCTTATATCAGCCTTGCATTCTTTACGAATTTCAATATTTTTCACACGATCATACATGGTTTTGCCACACATTCGTCTCAGAGATCTAATTTCTACGGGATTCAGTTTACTTTCATCCTTCTTCTGCCAATTCCATGCCTCACTGCCATACATCAGGGTTGGTATTAGCACTCCATTGTGGACTGCTACCTTCGCTTCTTTGGACAACTTTTTGTTAGCGCCAACCGCGTTCAGTCCTCCGTTAATGGAGTTTCCTGCATTCAAACTTCTTTCAATATTTCTTGTATTTTTTCGACATTCACTATATAGCAATTTCTAGACATTTTGTTTGTAAGTTTTATTTACTATGTACTTTTGCTATTTTGATTTATTAAATTCGCTACCGGTTTCGACACAACCGTGCCATTAACTAGCGTTCTTAAAACTAACATAAATTTAACAAGTACAGAAACATAATGATTCACCACTAGGTGTGGGTAGAGGGAGTAATGATTTGGAGGGGGGTGGGCCGTGGGAGGGGTCAAAGTTAATAGGAAACATGGTTAGCAAAGGTGATTTACAGGGATCTATTATCTTGTTTACTAAATTAATTTTAGATTTAATATTTTTGTTAATTTCTAAAAATTTAATTAGTTTTAAGAACGCTAGTGAATGACACGGTTGTGTCGAAACCGGTAGCGAATTTAATAAACCAAAATAGCAAAAGTACATAGTAAATAAAACTTACAAACAAAATGTTCTTTCAATATCCCTAACGTCAAGTGTGCAAAATTTCATCAAGAAGTACTCAAATTCTGCTTTAAGTGATGGGAAAGGGGAATAGACAACTCGTGTGAAACAGTGACCTTCCACTTATTTTGGCAGTCAAATGTGAAAATTTTCATCAAGCGCGGAATAAAAGTGTGGATTTGTATAAAAAACAAACAACCAACGCAACACTCTTCTTTATATATACAGAAGACAACAAATACAAGAGTTCCAGTTGCCTGAAGCCAACGGGAATTGGCATCTCCAATTTTAAGAATTTTGCAAAGCTAAACGATCTGGGGAAGGAGATGAGAAAGATTATGGTTGAGAAATACATGGCTATTAAAATCTAGATCGAGAATAAAAGTGTTGCATGAAATAATTTTTGCAGTCTTTAATTATCAGATCGGAATAACCGGGTACTTGTTATTTACTATTTCCATCTTTTATCCACAATCTTTTAAAATTAACTTGATAAAAAAAACTATTAAATTGTGAGCTGTGGCATTGTGAAATTCGCACAACTTTTTTTTGTCTTGAATTTCAAGGTCAACACTACTCTCATAGCTCACAATGTCATTTCATTTGATATATCAAATTACTCTGTCTGACTATCTCATTTAAATGCAGAGACCATACCAATTGACCTATTTAAGTTTGCAGTCAGCGGCGAACTGGGATCACTAAATTAGATTTTATAAAGTCAGCAAAATCTATGGATTTAAAAAACGATGTGTTCTTAAATTTTTCCTTTGATTTCTGCCTGCAAAGATAGTGTATTAAACAATTAGTATTTTTTAATCATTGTACAACATAATATTAACAAATCTCAAATGAAATAAGAAACGGAAAAAGACACGGAATCGAATCCAGGACCTCTGTCTTACCGGAACAACATTCTCACCACTAAGCCCTAATTATTTTTCGTAATTTTAGTCAATATCATATTCAATGTAAACAAAAACTTACCAACTTACCATCAATTCACTGCAGGGATAGGCAGAGAGGACGGACCGCCAAACAACTCGATCTTGGCACACACTCCTCGCTTCATTCACATTCATACATACTCTTCTCATATTCTGACTCTTTACATGGCCCGACTCAAGTATTTGATTCACTTGATCGTGCCATGTCTTCCATGGGCATCCCGGCTTCTTCTTCCATTCACATTCGCATCATGTATTCTCCCTACACTCCTTTCTATGTTCGTCCACTCTACGTGCCCATCTGAGCGTCCATATTATTTTCATATTTTCTTGCTCAATTACTTTCCATATTTTTGGCTGCTATCTTTTCGTATGATTGCAAAGTTCTACCTGAATATATTTTCAATCCAGATAGCATCTCTGATATACATTTCCATTTTATTTTATTTTTTATTTATGTGAGACATCTATTGACTTTTCAATAAGTCTAAAATGAATATTCAATTTTATTTCAATAATTGAGTATTATTTTGTTCATAACAACAAGGAATTAATTTCTCAGTAAAATAACATTTGATCGTAAACACCTGCGGCAAATATGTTATACGATTATCTTACAGGTGTGCTGATATCTTCGGGTAACTTTAAACGTGATTATTATTATTTAATTTTATGTGTCACCTCACAAAAGCCCCGACTGCCTGGGACCAGTGGATCTATGGCATCCCCAAATTGGAATATCTATTTAATTATTTATTTAAGTTTTTATTCTGCCATATTACAAGAGGTATACATAATATAACATTTATTACCTGCAAAAAGATAAATGATTCGTTAAATTAAAAATAAAAATACAGTTAACTCTTTGTATTGTGCATTTACCAATTCAACCAGTACCTATCAAACACATATACGTAATTGTTCGCTCTATAATATTTGTTTTTCTCATCTCTTCATAAGTACTTAACTATTTTATTGCTCCTAAAAATTTTAATTTTCTATCTACAGAATGTAAGTGTCCAAACATATCATCTTTAAACACATACAAAAATGAAATAAAAAAACTGGATTAAAACCAAAGATATCAACCTTTTCCTGCTATAACTGTATACTTTCCCCACTTTTCTTTCTTTATTTTTCGATTTGTTTTCTTATCTAACTTAAAATCTTTTATTTAACTAACCTTCAACATCCATGTATTAATACAAATAAACCAATATACTGCAACTAACTGATACCAGGTATACCCACGCACTGGCCTTGCCTATGTGGGATTTTTTGTTTTATATACATTACTCATAGGTTGTTCAGATGTATTTATAATTTAATGTTAAAAAAAAAACAACAACAAAATGTTTATAATCATTGTACCTTATTTGTGAGAATGTATGTTTCAAAAAATGAATTAATAAATAAAAAAAATACAATAAAAATTTTTTAAAAAAATTATACTATACTCAAATAATCTGGTATACGTAAACGATTACTCTATACTTTTTTATCTCTTTTAACTTAACTATTATTCTATATTCATTATTATACTGTGCTCAAATTATCTGGTAAACACAAATTTTTTTTCTATACTTTCGGACCTTAAATATGTATTACAAAATATTTTTTTTAACCATTATATCATTTTGACCAAAATAAATGACAATTAATGCAGACAGATACAGAGCGCTGTATTTGCTGATTTTTCATTGGCTATTCCAAGGCTAATAATAATAATAATAAGAGTTAATTTCTATAGCGCAGTTTTGTGAAGGTTCACCTCAAGTGCGCTTTACACTAACTAACCTAACCTAATTGTAAAATAACAGATATACTACATAGTATATCTGTTATTATAATATATATACAATATGCAAATTAATACTATGACATACAATATTCATGAGCAGGTATTATAAAATAACAATTTAGAAACTAATGGTGTAAATAATCAAATATGTAGTAGGTACAAATAACAAGAGAAAATTCTATACATGGTTTTCACTGAATACTAATGAAATTAAATAACAAGGAGAGAAAACCGCAACTAAATAAGCTATGGAGGATTGAAAGAAAAAGAAAAAGAAAAAGAAAGAAAAAAATGTCCTGAAATTATGTTTCTACGTACATGAATTTATGTTTTATGTCGGATAGGATTTTTTGAATAATTTTGTTTTCAATACCCGTTTGAACTCTGCTAAATTCTGAATGTTAGCAATATTTGGGGAAGCTTATTCCAGATGACCGGGCCCGATATACAAAAAGCGCGATCATAGTACACGGGTTTATTTGACCGAGACGGTTCAACTAATCGGTTAGCAGCATTCAAATCTGCTGACCTCAAAGAAAGCTGTCTATCACCTGGGTTTTGTCGGACACAGAGTTCAGATATATAGGCTGGTGCCTTTCCGTGGAGTGCTTTGAAGGTTGTTAAGCAAATCTTGAATTCTATTCTTTCAGGGCATCGAAGCCAATGAAGGCGATCCCTTAGAAGTGGAGTTATGTGACAATATTTAGGCTCACTATATATAATTCTCGCCGCTAGAACCAAAAGGTACCGAGCCAAAGGCAAACCGGCATCCATTTAAATCAACTTCTAGTGTGTATTCTTTATTCCACGTATTTTAGCTTCTCATCAGGCGGTAGCCATCTTTACATTTTTAAATATGATTTTTCTGTGCCGAAATGCCCATCGGATATACAAAATTTATATCCATTGAACTCCGACGTATACGATGGGTAATGTGAAAACATTCTTTCATTTCGTATATATACAAAATATAAGTAGCTATTCTGGGGAAACTATTTATGATAGAAATATGTATGCATTTTTTTATAAATTCATATCTGAAAACATTATCTGGTAATATGGTACAATTTACAAAAACATCATTTTGCAAGAAAGTTATTACGAAAATAAACTCAGTTGGTGCACGGACGGCCGAGCGCAAAATTTTTCCCTTTGAAACCAGGGTTATGCTGCGGGAGCTCGGCAATCCAAACGTTAATTTCGACTTTCACATACTTATTCTTTTAATGTAAGCTTTGAAGGTATGTTTCTACTGTGTAATTTATTTTTAATTACTTTTAGACGTTTACTTACTATCAAAAATGTTGTGACATCAAACAAAAAACAAATAATAATAATACAATTCAGGTGGCTCGCTTCCAGGTGTAAAATTTTATTAACAGGTGAGCAGATAACGAAACTCTTATCTTTATATAAAATGACACCTGGTTTCAATGAAAAAACCAAAAAACATTGTCCACCTGAAAGATTGTCGAATGATAAAAATTATGACATTTTTTGTTATTGATTTTATCTTTAGTCTGTAACCGGGAAATGTGCTTTATTTGGAGACGTGTTATCTTATAATAATAAGATTAAGAGAGGAGACTTAGATTTTATGGATAAGAAGAGAGGACGATCGAAGAAAGTAGTATGAAGGCGGGTCTCCTGCGAATGTTTTTTGAAATATTACACAAAAATCTTTTCCATCAGCCAAAGAAGCAAAAACATTGTGTATATAAAATACCTTTTTTTTATTTAGCTTAAAAGGGTATTATCCCGAAGACATGTTGCGAAAGAGACATCTTGATTGAAAAACGATTAAAGAAATGCATACTGCACACACCAGACATATGAAATCAAAAGACAAATGCGCTAGGCACGTATGTACCTACATAATATTTCAGAAAGGATGGGTTATCATGAAATAATGGCTTGAAATAAATTAGCACACCATGCAAAATATTACAATGGAGAAAGACGAAAAAAGATTTTAAAATGTAAAAAATAAAAGCAAAAAAAAAGGAAGAGGGCCAACGGCACGCGGTGTTCCCAAGCGGTCACCCATCCAAGTACTGACCGCGCCCAATGTTGCTTAACGTCGGTGATCGGACGAGAACCGGTGTGTTCAACATGGTATGGTCGTTGGCAGACGCCTATATTGACATACGAACCATATTCCAAAATATTATTACTTATGAAACACATCACTACAGTTAAGTTGAGTACGAGAAGTGAACATGCAACGCAAGGAATAAAATAAATTTCGAACAATAACGAAAATACCTTTTTTTATTTAGCTTAAAAAGGTATTATCCCGAAGATGTGTTTCGAAAAAGACATCTTGCATGAAAAACGAGTTAAAGAAATGCATACTGCACACACCAGCCATACGAAATCAAAAGACAAATGCGCTAGGCACGTATGTACTGACGTAATATTTCGGAGAGGAAGGGTTATCATGAAATAATGGCTTTTAAAAATTAGCAAACCGTGCAAAATATTACAATGGAGAAAGACGAAAAAAGATTTTAAAATGTAAAAAATAAAAGCAAAAAAAAAGGAAGAGGGCCAACGGCACGCGGTGTTCCCAAGCGGTCACCCATCCAAGTACTGACCGCGCCCAATGTTGCTTAACGTCGGTGATCGGACGAGAACCGGTGTGTTCAACATGGTATGGTCGTTGGCAGACGCCTATATTGACATACGAACCATATTCCAAAATATTATTACTTATGAAACACATCACTACAGTTAAGTTGAGTACGAGAAGTGAACATGCAACGCAAGGAATAAAATAAATTTCGAACAATAACGAAAATACCTTTTTTTATTTAGCTTAAAAAGGTATTATCCCGAAGATGTGTTTCGAAAAAGACATCTTGCATGAAAAACGAGTTAAAGAAATGCATACTGCACACACCAGCCATACGAAATCAAAAGACAAATGCGCTAGGCACGTATGTACTGACGTAATATTTCGGAGAGGAAGGGTTATCATGAAATAATGGCTTTAAAAATTAGCAAACCGTGCAAAATATTACAATGGAGAAAGACGAAAAAAGATTTTAAAATGTAAAAAATAAAAGCAAAAAGGAAGAGGGCCAACGGCACGCGGTGTTCCCAAGCGGTCACCCATCCAAGTACTGACCGCGCCCAATGTTGCTTAACTTCGGTGATCGGACGAGAACCGGTGTGTTCAACATGGTATGGTCATTGGCAAACGCACATATTGACATACGAACCATATTCCAAAATATTATTATTTATGAAACACATCATTACAGTTGAGTACGAGAAGTGAACTTCCCACGAAGAGGCTGTTTTAAAGATAACGTATTCCGATAGATGTCTCTTTCATATAACGCAAGGAATGGAATAAATTTCGAACAATAACGAAAATACCTTTTTTTATTTAGCTTAAAAAGGTATTATCCCGAAGATGTGTTGCGAAAAAGACATCTTGCATGAAAAACGAGTTAAAGAAATGCATACTGCACACACCAGACATATGAAATCAACAAAAAAAATGCGCTAGGAACGTATGTACTGACATAATATTTCAGAAAGGATGGGTTATCATTAAATAATGGCTTGAAATAAATTAGCACACCATGCAAAATATCATAATGGAGAAAGACGAAAAAAGATTTTAAAATGTAAAAAAATTAAAGCAAAAAGGAAGAGGGCCAACGGCACGCGGTGTTCCCAAGCGGTCACCCATCCAAGTACTGACCGCGCCCAATGTTGCTTAACTTCGGTGATCCGACGAGAACCGGTGTGTTCAACATGGTATGGTCGTTGGCAAACGCAAATATTGACATACGAACCATATTCCAAAATATTATTATTTATGAAACACATCATTACAGTTGAGTACGAGAAGTGAACTTCCTACGAAGAGACTGTTTTAAAGATAACGTATTCCGATAGATGTCTCTTTCATACAACGCAAGGAATGGAATAAATTTCGAACAATAACGAAAATACCTTTTTTTATTTAGCTTAAAAAGGTATTATCCCGAAGATGTGTTTCGAAAAAGACATCTTGCATGAAAAACGAGTTAAAGAAATGCATACTGCACACACCAGCCATACGAAATCAAAAGACAAATGCGCTAGGCACGTATGTACTGACATAATATTTCGGAAAGGAAGGGTTATCATGAAATAATGGCTTTTAAAAATTAGCAAACCGTGCAAAATATTACAATGGAGAAAGACGAAAAAAGATTTTAAAATGTAAAAAATAAAAGCAAAAAAAAAGGAAGAGGGCCAACGGCACGCGGTGTTCCCAAGCGGTCACCCATCCAAGTACTGACCGCGCCCAATGTTGCTTAACGTCGGTGATCGGTCGAGAACCGGTGTCTCATCGTGGTATTGTCGTTGGCTAGCTTTTAGTCATAGCGTAAATGGAGATTATAGCGTAACAAAATATAAAAACCATCCCCCATTAAACATCGAATTACAGCTTGGCAGAATATTCTTTGACAAAAAATAAATTTGGAGCTAAGCATGTCATTTCTATGGCAACACCAAGGTCTTTAACATTTCATTATTATTTTTCAAAAAGTACCAATAGTAGTTCAATAAAGTACGTTATAATTCTTCTAAGCGTAAACTATCATTGCTTTTTGCTTTAGTTATTTATCAATAGTTGCAAATCATTTAAAATTAATAGACCAATAAATAGTGGGACGAGAGAGGTTATTTACTGTGTAGTCTGGCGCTGTGTAGCTGAATTTCACGCTAAGAAACTAAGACGCTAAGAGTCTAACTTTGAAGACTTTTACAAACCCACTGCTGAAATGACAAGTAAGTCTGTTATAATGATCTGTTGACAAATTTCGTAAGTATTAAAATAATATTTTTCTACATTTAAGCTGATTTTTAAACAATTTGCAATGCACATTCATATTTTAAGTTATGCTTCATTTGACAGTTTATTATAAACAAAAACGCCCAGAAGAATAACGACTCAATTCAAATTTTATTTAGATCGTTAATATTTTTTTGAACTGGAAGCGGGAAAACGGAAGCGGGAAGCATGAAACATCGGGAAGCTGAAAATTAAAAGCAAGAAGCGGTGAGAAGAAAAAACCAAAACATGAATGCAGGGAGCGGAAATCTAGAAACTGGAACATGAAGAAGCGGGAAACAAAAACACTTTCTCTTAGTAACTAAATGTATTTTTTTTAATTATAAATATATTTTTTAATTACTGCAAATTATCAGAATTTTCATCAGTGACATCCCGGCGGGACTCTCTTGCTTAGTGCACAGTTACTTAGTCTCTCACTTTCTCTTAGTAACTAATTGTTTTTTTTATTAAATAATTTTAGAAATTTCTACAAATTATCAGAATGTTTATCACTGTGCCCTGGACCCCGAGAAGCACGAAGAAGAAGCGATAAGCGGCGAGAAGAAAAAACCACCACATAAATGCTGGAAGCTAGAAAGTGAAACAAGGTGAAGCGGGAAATAGAAACAAGCAAGAAGCTAAAAATTAAAACCAACGTTCAATCCATTCCTTTATTCTTATCCTATCTATCCTACATTCCCATATTGGCTCTAGGTTTGCATATATACCGACTAATTAAATTCTATCCTCCTCATCCACAGAGCATGTGCTCCAAATTCTAACTTAATCAGTGCCCCTGAACCCTGGTGTTCTGTTGGGACTCTTTACTTAGTGCACTCTTACTTACTATTTCTCTTAGTGACATTTTTTTGTTTTATTAAATATTTTTTAAATTACTACAAATTTTAATTTGTTTAATATTTTCCTCGTTCCATCTTTCTATTCACATTTATAACCACCGTTTGTAAAAAGTAAAAATATGCACCTTCAATAACTCTAAATTCACTTTGTGGCATCATTTTAAATTAAATAATACAAAATATTCACTTGGACCATTGTGCCTAAGAGCCATATTCGTGTTACAATTTAAAACCTTTTGAACGACACAGCGCCCTCAATTTTTTTCTACCTTTAAATGTCAGACTGTACATGCATTTCGCCAATGGGGTGATTTTTATCAAATTATTCAACTATTGTTATTATTTTCATAACATGAATAATGCAAATTTGAGTCTTTTTTCATCAATATAAACATGTTCAGTCATGTTTTATTCTTCATACAACACGTCCGCCAATGTGTGGAGGCCAGTTCGCCAGAGTTCGGCCAACTAGTTTGGAGGTTGGGCCAACTAGTTCGCCACCGGGGCGTTCTCGGGTCAACTCGCCGAACTCGAGCCAATGTTGGATCAACGCACTCAACTACCCCTCTACACAATCGCCCAAACATTCGATTTGGGAGGTTGGGCGATCGTGTGGTCGTGACATTAATTCTCTAATGTTTTATAATCGAATGTCAATCAGACCAAATGCTCACTACACGGAAAATTGTCTTTTGAACTTATCCACACGTTTACTTAATTATCTATGGTTTTCGTCATCTGTCGTATATCTGAGAGTGGCATGTCTATTGTCTATGCTATGCATGAATCTATGTTTCTGATTCTGTGACGTTTGACAGAACGGATTCGTTGAATCTCTGAAAAGCTTAAATAATGTTATGTATGATCGTTATCTCTTGATGTGTACGAACAAAACTATTAATTTGTATTTGTAAAAAAAATAAATTATACCCATTAGAATCTAATAGATTGTCTATCAGTTAGAATTGCAGAGGCATTATTTTATCACCCAAAAACACGATAATTAAGCAATTATTTATGTATTAGTATTAGTTAAGTGATTATACTGTTAAAAGAGTTCAAAGTCACGCGGTAACAATAAATGACTGTTCACTTTTCTCAGATAAAAATATTTACTTTCGTTGTCATATATTATTATTAAATTTTCTGTCGTATAATTATGGGCAAAATAAGTTGCGTTATTTTGACGGTAAGCGATTCCTGCAGCGCCGGGGATGGCAAAGATACCTCGGGTCCATATCTTCTCGAATCCGTGAAGAAAACGTTTACTCACGCCCGGGTTGCTCTCCATCTCATACCTGATGACAAGGATCGGATAGAGAAAACCCTGATCCATTTTGCAGACGTTTTGGAGACTGATTTGATCATTACGACCGGCGGCACTGGCTTCACCAAAAGGGACGTCACCCCTGAAGCAACGAGGAAGGTTATCGACAAAGAAGCGGGCGGAATATCGACAGCCATCTGCGTAAAAAGCCTCCAGATTACTGAGATGGCAATGCTGTCCCGGGGAGTCTGCGGAGTCAGGAAGAACACCCTCATCCTCAACTTCCCCGGCAGTCTGAAGGCTGTTAAAGAATGCTACTCCATCGTGGAAAAAATCCTTCCCCACGCTTTAGACCAGATTCGAGGGGAGACGTGTAGTATCAAATCCACTCATTCCAAAATGCAGACAACTCAATCGGTGATAAATAAACCACCCGAAATAAAAAAGACTGCATTTGCCTGTCCACACAAAACGGGGAAAAGCGATGACATAACGCGGGTAGCATACAGAAGCCGCGAGTCCAACTATCCCATGGTAGAAGTTGACGATGCAATAGCTCTGATACTAAAGGCATTCATTAGAGCGGACGTATGGATCCAGATGGTCTCGTTGGATGATTGTTTGTACAGAAGTCTGTGTGAGACGGAGACAGCGAAGGAGCCCTATCCTCCATTTCCCGCCTCCACAAAGGACGGGTACGCGTGTCGCAGCGAAGATGGGATGGGGGAACGTGCTGTGCGTGTGGAGGGCGTGCTGGCAGGGGACGAGGGAGGCGCAGGTCCCCTGCGGCCTGGGGAGTGCTCCCGTATCAGCACCGGAGCCCCCGTGCCCCCCGGAGCAGACTGTGTAGTCCAAGTTTGTCAATTTTATATACAATTTTAGCTGTCTTCTAAAAACCTATCCTTAAATACCTGAAACACCTTGGAACGTGAAGATGCCCTATACTCAAACGATGTAGAAAAAGTGCCAAAAAAGTTTGTGCGATACTTTTTTACATGCGAGAGTTCGGATACTATCCACTGTTGTATTCCTCGGATTTTCTTGCTGGAATGCTCGGACTAGATCGTCTAGGTCTAGATGTTAGGAGAAAAATTGCAATGGTGTTAGTAACACATAAGCTTCTCAATTTGCAATCCGGACGTTCTGGAACAAATTACATTTTACATCCCCTATAACTTTACCAGAGCTAGACAGCACATGCTTTTTATTTTTCCAAGAGGCAGGACCAACCTATCAGCGATCTTGCCTTTGGGAAGAATGACTCTTGATTCTTGAATTGACACCTCTAAACTTCCTGTCTTCTGAGATAGACATTTTTAATTAAAACTTAAATTTTAGTTTTTTTTGTTTTGTTTATTGTGTAATATTAATTTCATACAATGGGAACTTGTACCCACTAAGCCACTGCAAGTAGTTTGTCAGCGGAAGTTTAGTTCAACAATATTATATAATACAATAATAAATAACAACCATCATAGAAATGTAGCGCAATAATAGAACAATTTAGATCCATGCATGTTGTGATCAATGTACACAAGTTGGAAAAAATATGAAAACAGTGTAACAACTATAGAGATACTAGACTCCAATTACGTAATATCGATTTAAATAATAATATATCACTTAATAAATATTTTGTTCAATATGAGGTCGTGTCTCTAACTGAAGTTATTGAAATACCTAATATAATAATTTGATCTTTTTGGAATTATTGATGTTATTGGATCCAATGTTTTTCACAATAAAATAAACACTCACTCGTCAAACCGAGAACTCGAACCTGTAGATGCTCATGGTCACAGGTAAAGTGGAGGGCAGAAGAAGAAAAAGAAGTTCACCTACCCATTGGACTGATTAAGTATGACAGGTGTCCCGAATGTCGGTCTCTGCGTTTATTCTCTCTGACGGCCGTTCTTCCCAAGATTTCGAATGATCAATCTGAGTCACCTGTCAGTCAAGTGTTTTGTTAAGTATTCGCTCTATTTGCCTGCTTCCAAGCATTTTTTATCCTAAACTGTCTATCTAGGTGCCCGCCCACTTTCATACGTGGTAAAATAGTAGCCACCCACTTAAGGCAATAAAGTGACATCAAAGTAAAAACTTTCAATGTAAAATTAACATAGATGTGTTAATATTGTCTTTATTACGAATACATATCATTTGTTTTAAAAACTAATACACTAACCAACATTTTATACTTCACAAATGTGTATGTTAAAAATATGTTGAAAATAAAGTGTTATAATGGAATACCACCACGAATTATCAGTTTAAAAAATAGAAATGTTAAAAACTTCTTGCTCGGGACAAGTGAAAATATTCTATCGACTGATCTATATATACCAATCAGTGGCTGAGTTGGCATCGCGTCTGGGTCCCACCCAGGCATCGTGGATTCAATCCAATACTATCTAAGTCCTCCATCATTGCACACCAACATTTTCTGTCAGTGTTTTAACTTTGGACAGCCGGCCTGTTACTTGTATTGGTCTGTAATCTTATTGTTTCTATTCTAGGTTGAAGATACCAAACTGTTGGATCATTCCGAAGATGGAACCGTTGAATATAAAATAGACATCATGGTGCTTCCCAGCAAGGGCCAGGACATCCGGGAAATTGGCTCCGACATCAAGTACGGAGAGACAGTCCTGGAAGCCGGTACTGTGATTGGTCCGGCGGAGGTGGGACTGCTGTGCACCCTCGGAGTGAAGAGTGTCATGGTCTATGGAAAGCAGAATATCGGCATTCTGTCAACTGGGAACGAACTTCAGAATCCGAATGATGAGGTTTTGAAGCCCGGTCATATTAGAGACTCCAATAAATCCATGTTGATGGCTTTACTGCGGTAAGTTATTTTTTTTAATTTCTCTTCACCTTTTTAGGTAGGTAATCTGAACATAATATAGATTTTCTGTGAAATATATTCTTAACACGTTCATTGCTAACTAAAATTCGTACATATTAATGCCATGCTGAGAAAATTTGACTGAAAGGTCGAGCGAACTAAAGGAGTGTTTACATGAGCATAATATTGTATAGACATCATAATTTACTGTTTTTTTTTTCAGAAAGAAAACGAGAAAGAGGAATGTGTAATGTTTTATTTATTATGGCGAACTAAAGGAGTATTGTCTGTTTTAGACCGGAAATGGAACAGGCGCGCATGCCGGTTAAATTACTGTCAACGCGTGACGCGCGGTGTCAGCAATGAACGTGTTAATAAATTATGGAAATGGCAAATTAAAAAAATAAATTATGGAAATGGCAATTTAAAAAAATAAATATTAGGTAACCTGCATATGACTTTACTCCTTTTTTGCTCATGTATATTTTTTTTGTTTAAAAGAGGCTATTAGGATTGTATTAACATTTAAAGAAAGGTAATACAATATTTATTATAATAGCAATACAGTCCGGAAGCCTATAGCCCGGTCCGCTAGATGCGCTAGTGTAGCATTTAAAATGCTTTACGCGTGTAGCTTTGTCTTTCTAATGTCCCAAACCTCGTTTTTGAGGTTAAGTCAAAACAAGAATTAACTTTACTTACATAATTAAATAATATATTCACAGTAAAAGCATAACTACATATAAGCCATAAAATTATGTACCTTTTTGAGAAACTTTGACTCCAAGAATAATAACAATTATTATAATTCATAAATAGTTGGTTGTCCATTTGCCTATGAATATAATCATATGTACGTAATTAATAATAGTTTTTTTTTACATTGAACAATAATTATAGGGTCACCCATGTTAAGTTTAAACGTAGCCATAACTAAAAAAAAATCAAACATGTTTTAAATACAAAACAAAATTGACAAATAATAATTTCCATATAAATCCTAAACCAAAACCGCGCGGACCAAACCCGTGACTTCAGATGTCGAGAATGCAATCGTGCCAACAAACGCAACAGCGTATTTCGATGAGGTGGTTTTTCATTCACTTTTAAATAACGATTTATATATTCTATGTATAATTATATACAAATAAAAGTTATATATAATGTGGTAAAACCATGTATGATCGAGTGAAAAATGTTGAGATTCGTAAAGAATGCAAGGCTGATGTAAGCGTAGTGAGAAAGATTAAGAAAGGGACGCTTAGATGGTTTGGGCATGTAGAGCGAATGAACGAAGAAAGGAGTGTAAGGAGAATATATGACGCGAATGTGAATGGAAGAAGAGGCCGGGGACGCCCGAGGAAGACATGGCACGATCAAGTGAATCAAATACTCGAGTCGGGCCATGTCAGAAGTCGGAATAACAGAAGAGAATGTATGAGGCGTTGTATGAATGTGAATGAAGCAAGAATTGTATGCCAAGATCGAGTTGTTTGGCGGTCCGTCCTCTCTGCCTACCCCTGCGGGGAAACGGCGTGATGGTTAGTTAGTTAGTTAGTTAAAAGTTATATATTCAGAATCAGCGTTTGCTGATCTATATGAATATATATTTTTTAAGTCGTAATATCTTTCACTAGAGTTCCTTATTATTTTAATTCTATATTTGAAATATGCGCATATATTGCGTACTTTAGGAGGCAATTTTTAAAAGTGGAACTATGAAAGTCAGGTTACACCCGGTGATTTTTCTGATTTCTTTGATATTTAACTAGTTAACATTATGATTTATTTTTTTTACATTTGCAGCAATTACGGTAATTGTGTGGACCTTGGAATTGCGTCTGACGATGTAAAATCACTAAAAGACATTCTGACGAAAGCTTTCAAAGAGTGCCGAGTGATTGTCACATCCGGAGGTGTGTCCATGGGGGAAAGAGACCTGCTAAAACACGTGCTCATCAATCACTTCAACGGGGAAGTAGTGTTTGGACGTGTCAACATGAAACCGGGCAAACCGACCGTGTTTATTAAATGTAATAACGGGTGTTACGTGTTTGCTTTGCCGGGGAATCCAGTTTCTGCTTACGTCACAAGTCATCTGTTCGTCATTCCTGCGTTGAAGAGTGTAACCCTACTACGCGAGTGGAAGTGGCCAAAGATCAACGTGGAACTGGATAAAGACTATCCCCTGGACAGCCGTCCAGAGTATGCGAGAGCTAACTTCGTTCTGGAAGACGGGAAACCTCTTCCGGTTGCTACACTCACAGGGAACCAGGTAATTATTGTAATTCAATATTTTTTGGAATAACTTATTGAAGCTTATGAACCTAATTGTAATATATTTTTAATCATTGGAGATAATATTAACAACTCTCAAAATGACACATGAAACCGAAAAGACACAGAAGATAAAAAGGTAACGGTAACAGCTGGGATTCGAACCCAGGACCTCATGGTCTATCCGGGACCCTGCGCTCTAATCCACTGAGCTACAGCTACACCAATCCGTCCCATCATTTTTATCAGCATCATACTTTGATTTCTAGGAACTGTCAATATCATATTCAATTAATTCCCACATTTTTAATATATAAAGCCAACAGATGTCCCATATAAATAAAAATCAGATAGATATATCCGAGACACTATCTAAAGATTACAAATAAAATTCGGGTAGAATCTTGCAGTCATAATATAAGAGTAGCAGCCAAAAAAATTTGATCAAATGACCAATCAACGCCATTTTGTTTTTTTGACATTTAAAATGTTTCCATTTGCTGCAGATTCTAGGTCCGTTTCAGCTTTTGAACAAATTCTGATCATCAAAAAATCACATTCATCACAATAGCAGATAGATATACCTAGAATAATATTTCCTAGATAATTAAGCTTTTTTTAATGTGAATACTGCACAAAAGTCCCAACTGTCCGTAGCCTGTGGGACTATGGCATCCCTAATTGGGGTATGATGTGAGGCTGAAGGGAGTAGGAAAGAGAACGAGATGGGAAAAGGAAGGTTGGGAAGTATTTGGCTATTCAGATCTGGTCACCAAGTATGGCTAGTAATTTGAAGCTTTGTTCCATAATCATTTTGTTGTTGGAAAGCTATTATGAAGTAATGTATATTTTTCAGATAAGCAGTCGGCTCACCAGTGCCGTGAATGCCCCGTTACTGGTGCAACTACCCAGCTCCCTAAAGTATGGAGCAGTCCTTCCCAAGGGGGCGGTGGTCCCCGCTTTAATCATCGGCCAATTCTAATTTAATTCTCCAGTTTTTAGCCTTTCCCCAGATTATGGAATCGATTCAATTCCAGATTAGGGAAATTCTAATTCAATTCCAGATTAGGGAAATTCTGATTAAATTCCCTAGTTTGGAGAAATTGGGGAATCAAACAATTTTATGTACTTTAGACGAGGTTTTGGGTAGTTAACGGGGAGAGTGACGTCGGAGAGTTATTATTTATTAATTCAAAATAATGATTGTATTATTACGCAATACGATAAACATAATGTTTTTAAATAGAAAAATATTTGGTAAATATTTTATAAATTTACATTTATCAAAATCCAATCAGAAATATTACTTTTTTCTGACCGTTCCTTTGTATGTTTTACAAAATATTTAAAATACGAATATGATTTTTAAAGTGGAGAAAAGTATGTTTAATAATTTGTCATTGCGTTTTTGAATTAATAAATAATAACTCTCCGACGTACCTCTCCCCGTTAACACCAATCTTTTATTTTTATATTGTTGTTCACTCGCATTTAAAACTCAAATATTTTTGTTACTATATAAATAAATAAAAAAAAGTGTATTTTTCTATGAAATTTTTAAAATTTTGATGTTAATTTTACGATTTTATCAACTAGGAACCAAAAAATGTTATTAGATCTTGTAAACTAGTAAATTTATATATTTCAATAGTGTTTTTTTTTTCTCTTTTATATCACCAAGAGCTGGAGATATTTGTTATTTATGCAAACACTTGGTATTAAGCTGGATGATGTAGCAGTGGTGGGCGGGAGTTTTAAGGGTTATCTCATCACGTGGGCAAATTGAGAGCCCGTAATACAAATAAGTACTAAAAATGGTTTTAAATTATTTTATTATTAAATTTAGAAATACAAATAAACGAAAAATAACGATAAGAATATTCGACACTTGTTAATTCTGGAGTCCAAATATTTCAAAATTCGATTCTGCTGGGAATTATACCTAACGCTTGTATCACACAACGGCAACAACAATGTTCCTTTCGACATGTTTTATACAACATTTCTTGCAACAATGTTCCTTTCGAGAATGTTTTATGCAACACTGTTTCTTACGACAATGTTCCTTTCAACAATGTTTCTTCAAAAAACAATGTTTCTTCAAACAACAATGTTTTATGCAACAAGAATATGTTTCTGGCAACAAAATTCCTTCACGCCATAATCTTTCTTTCAACAGTGTTTTATATAACAACAATGTTCCTTTCACCGATGTTTCTTACAACAATGTTTCTCTAAACAACAATGTTTTTCGCAACAATAACGTTTTAAGCAACAAGAATGTTTCTTGCAACAAAATTCTTTTACACGATAATGTTCCTTGCAACGATGTAAGAGTCGAGTTGGCAGGCAATCGGTCTTCTTTTATTGCTGCTTTGTCTTTTATAATTCATTTACATTAACACGAATATGCATATCAATAGAATAGTTGCAGTGCGGAGAGAACCTTACCGCAACCTCCCGATTCAAAATCTAGAACCAATCTCATGTTCTATGGACATTCAATAAAAAACATAGGTCAACAGAAGCATTCAAATTGTATGGATCGTTGATAATGAGATGAATAACTTCCAGAATTAACAAGCATCGCACGATTTTTACGACCTACGGACGATTACAGTGGCCTAAACGACTCTTCGGACCTCGAAGAAACGCTTCAGATAGTAGACCTGTCCCAGAGTCATGGCCACCAGCACAGTGGCCTCGAACACAGACCACAAAACCACACGTGAGTTAGTGCTCTCGTTGATGGAACGGTGGATTCGATCGCGGATCTGGAAAGACAGAAAAGCGGTCAAGACAAGACAGAAGATTATGGCCCTCTCACTGAGAGCTCCGTCGTAATCAATTTTATATGCAACGTTTGTTTATGAGAGAGATTACAAAGAAGCTATCAGCGCAGATTTTTAATATATTTTTTAGATTCTGAAATTCGTAGAAAAATCTAAAACTAAACACAAATCCATAGTAGCAAACACCATAAAATAGATAATATGCATAGCCTCTGAGATTTGATGGCAGCACGCTACACTAGCTCCTCTAGCAACCCGGGATGTACAAATTGGTTTTTTTTCATACTTTTTTATAGAATTCTGTGAAATACATTAATACATAAATTATAGAAAACGAAAATTCTTCAAATCAATAAGTATTAGGTAACCTACATAATATGACGCTCGGTCTGTTGGTTTAGAAAAGGAATAAAATATGTATTTAATAAATTATGAGAAATTTTCTTTAATTTCTTATTTTTAAACTTCTTTTGGCTTAACATATCACAATTCTTATCATTAATATTTTATTATTCATATTATATACAATGCTCTAACCACTGAGCTCATTAGGACGAGCGGCGAGGCCTATAACTGTTAGTACAAACCTAATAGCCTCTTTAATATTTTTTCTTGTGTGAGTAAAAGCAGTTAAGTCATATGTACATTACGGTACCAGACGTAATGGCACACAAACGAACTGCAAGAGCAGCTGATCCCAATCTGCGGAGAGGGTTAGGAGGGGAGAGAGCACAACCTACCGTTCTCTCTGCTAGAGGACGATATTAATGACAAGACCCTTATTTACGACTTTTGTAATTCTTATTTTTTGTAAATTTGTAATTGAGAAAATCCTGGCACTTTAATGGTTCATTTATTGGAATAACTTACTGAAGCTTATAAACCTCATTGTAATATTTAATCATCGAAGAAGATAATATTGAGAAATCTCAAATGAAATATGAAACAGAAAATAAAAAGGTATCAGTCGCATCTGGAAATCGAACGCAGGACTTACCGAGACAACGCTCTAGCCACTAAGCTTTTTTTTATTTACTTATTGATATGGAGACGGTTTGCATAGCTCCCGTGAGCACTCGCTCATTGTGCTATCTCCCATTTTATCTTATTCCTTTGACAGTAACCTGGTCCCTTTGATAAATTTCATCAGGGTCATCATTGGATATTCGGCTATGTCTCTTAGTTCCACAATAAGTCTTTCCAGGTAGCTGGGCCTTCTTCCCATCAAGGCGGGACATTGGCACCATAGAGGAATTGGAGTCTCTTCATCCTCTTCACATTTCCTGCATCTATTGGTGTTTTACACTCCCAATAGCTGCATGTGTCTCCTGAGGTGGCCTTTTCCCCTAGTTCCCTCCCTAGTGAGTTTCTGTCCATATTGAGTAGTTGCTGGTTCATCTGGGGTAAAGTCCTTTTATGAGTAATTTGGATTGTCCCATTCCTTCCAGTGCTGCAATAGTTTGGTGTAGCAAGCTGCCACCCCTATGGCAGGCTCGGATCCCTCAAGTGATGCTTCCCCCCTTTCCTTGCCAGTCCGTCAGCCTGCTCGTTGCCTTCAATAGAGAGCTAATGAGACCTTTTTATTTTCAGTCATTTTTATCGATATCATATTCAACTAATTCCTATATTTGTTTTGTATATAAGTTTGACCTGAATATATTTGCAATCCAGATAGTGTCTCGGATATACCTATCCAATTTTCATCTATATGGGACATCTATTGACTTAATTGATATATTGTTAAGTCTTAAAATTGAAGTGTATATCAATAAAAATGACAGGAAATAATGTCTCATTAGCTCAGTGGTTAGAGCATTGTCCCAGTAAGACAGGTCCTGGGTTCGATTCCCAGATGCGACTGATACTTTTTTATTTTCTGTGTCTTTTTCTGTTTCATATTTCATTTGAGATTTGTTAATATTTTCTTGAAAGTTTTGGTTGTATCTAAAAGAGGACGCTATGCAGACTGGCTTCATAATGAGAAAAAAAAGTTAGATAATATTTCGATTAAACAGCAGTTTGTTAATGACCTGCATGTATTCCTGCTCGTGTTTGACTCCCGTGAGAGTTCCGGAGAGTTCCCGGATCATGTCCTCCAGCTTGGTGTGACCCACTTCCTTCTCCTCCTCGGCTCCGGGTGGCCGGTTGGGGCTCTCGCCGATCTCCATGTTGAACATCACCACCTGAAATACCCAATGTCACTATTAATTATTAAAGATTTTGTGCAGAAGTGGAAAACCTGTTGTTTGCCACACTCGAATGATCCAACTGCTAAAACGCGAGTATTATGAAAATTTGCAATCAGTAAATCATTCACGTATGGCCTGAGCGGGCGTTCTAGGGAGACGTTCAGCGGGGCGGAGCATTCAGAATGCTCCTCAAACACATGTTCATTAGTGCAAGTGTCCCGAGTTGTGCATACTTAACCGGTGAACTTCAAACCAGTTTGTGTTTTAACAGCGTTTGTAATAGCGAACATAATATCGTTTGGAAAAATAATAACTGAAATTATGGATAAAACAATAATAACTGATTTTATTGATAAAAGAATAATAACTGAAATTATGGATAAAAAAATTATAACTGATATTAAGGATAAAAAAAAATAATAACTGAAATTATGGATAAAAAAATAATAACTGTTTTTATGGATAAAAAAATAATAACTGAAATTATGGATAAAAAAATAATAACGGATATTATGGATAAAAAAAATAATAATTAAAATTATGGATAAAGAAATAATAACTGAAAGCCTGAAGTATGGATGTCTTCTCATCCACTTTTTAAAAACAGATTAATGAGGATGAAAGTGAGGCGAGAATGAACAATAATATGAATGGAATTTGTCTTCATTAACTTTAAACTTTCATATAATGTAAAAAATTTCCCTTTTTTCTTTGTTTTACAATTTCACAATAAATCAATTTTTAGAAATGAATTTTCTTCTAAATATATATTGTATGAAGCTAAGGTGGCAATTTCAATTACAACTGTTTCGGATGAACACTGTCTGAGCACTGAGGTCAGGCAGCGAACGCTCAATGATCGCAGGCGCCGACACACGCACCGCCGCACACTCCGCTCTGCCACTACGCCACAGGGTGTAAGCTTACTGTCCCATATTCAAGCCTCAGTAGAGTCAAAAGAACTAATGAATCTTATTATGAAATTGAGAAAAACCTTTCTCCAGTAAACAGTGAGACATCATGACAAATAGTCTGATTCTAAGCTAATTCAGCCAGCAATGTCTATCAAATCCAATGAAATCTCGAAACTCTTTTCATTAAATATGCATATAAGCCACGTATTATGAAATATGCACAAAATTAATTAAAACAATTTTTATTAGTTAAATTACAACGAGGAACAACTATTTCAGTCACTGGAGAAGCAAAATCACGCAGTTTAATTAATTTAAAATTTCAAGTATTTGTATGACTTTTAGGTTAGGTTTTTTTTATTTACATAAAAACCCAAACTAACTAACCATCACGCCGTTTCTCCGCAGGGGTAGGCAGAGAGGACGCTTGCTTCATTCACATTCATACATTCTCTTCTATTATTCCGACTTCTGACATGGCCCGACTCAAGTATTTGATTCACTTGATCATGCCATGTCTTCCTCGGGCGTCCCCAGCTTCTTCTTCCATTCACATTCGCATCATACATTCTTCTTACACTCCTTTCTTCGTTCATTCGCTCCACATGCCCAAACCATCTAAGCATCCCTAAACTAAGAACCTAAAAACCTATTTTATGTCTAATTAATATATTGTTTTACATATAAAATAGGTTTTAGGTCCGTAGTTTGGTTTTTTTTAAATAATAAAAAAAAACTGACAAGAAAAATGGGTTCTTAAATGCATATTTACCCTCTTTTCTTTACATAAAATCAATTTAGATTACTTTCCTTCCGGCGTAGTGAAGGATTATTGCTCTGAGCAGAATATCAATAATTAAAAGTTAAGTAATGTGTTGAGGTTAGTGAATGAACTTTACCTTCGGCGTCATGGTGGACATCTGATTGCTAAAGCAGTACGTGTATCTTCCATCCATATAGGCGGCGAAGGTATACTTTCCTGAGGACTCTCTTTCCCCCTGATACATAATTTTTCCATCGGGTCCCGTTATTTTAACGTCGATATCCAGGAATCCACCGTCGGCGATTTCGAAAATCAAACCTAAAATAAAGAAATACTCATGTAAAACATCGCTAAACCGATTCTGAAAGTACAATATTCGAATTAACCTATGAATAAACATACCCATTTTTGAACCGGATGAAACATTGTCGAAGAAACATTCTTCCGCGTGGGCATCTACCGTTATTGTATATGCATTTGAAGGGGAAGAATATTGAGCTAATAATAAAAGAGCCGACGCAAAAAGTAAACGAAACATTATGTATAATTTAAAGCTGTCACTTGTCAGCCACGTAATTTTATATAGCAAAGATAAAAGATGTGGCTGTGAGCTGGTTGAATTCATAGACAACATAGGGGAATAATAGTGTTGGGCGAAATCGAATATCTTCATTCAGAAACAGTGAGGGATTCGAAAATTCTTTACAATCTTGAAACAAACGCTCGGACACACAAGAAAACGCCGATGTTTCTTTTCTTTTTACATTAACTCCACATAGGAGGTCCTGGAGAAAATAATTTCCCTGAGGGCTTATGTCATTTTCGTCAATGCTGTGTGGGGGGGGGGGTCTTTTTAAAAACAGACGTACAAATTCATCCTTCCCACTGAGGTGCAAGGCGATGGGTTGAAAGAGTCCGGCTGGAGAGATCAATGGATCTCCCTCATCCGGCATCTCCTAATCCAACCCACCACACAGTTGATGGGCAGACGCATCCGTCGTCAAGACCAGGACAAACGTCATCTCATGAACACGGGCACCCCTGCTCTGTCACCAAACGTAAAGAGCTGCTTTGGATGATCTCTGACAGATGTGTTAGTCATCGAATGAATGGTTTCCGGAACGGCGGTACCCATACCGGCATTCTAAATTGAAAATTGTTATTCTTCTGTTTGTCATTCATTGGATTTAGTGGATTGAAAAAAAAGTTCAATTCTTTCTCTTTTCTTTTGTTTGACAGAGACTTTTTTTTACCAAAATGGAACATAATCTATTTGATTTTAGTTGTAAACTTAAGTTTTTTTTTTAAATCATAATATATATTATTAGAGTGATATCTACCCAACAATGACTGTTTTCTCTAATGAGCAGTGGTGCAATGAACTCCCAAAGAAAAACTATGCCGGACGAGCCTCACTTGGATTTTAATATTACTAAAGTTTGAACAGCGCACCACTACTCCATAGTAAAAATATCCACCAATAGGAACACAGCGCAGCGTTCCATGTGCAAATCCATCTCATACATTAACATAAATACGGTGCTGGAATTTGCATCTGAGTCAAAATTCTTTACTTCGGTGCAATTTTTTTTTTCTAGAATTTTTAATATTTCATCTGTGTGAATGCTGGTGTTTTAGTATTTAAAAGTTTTGTCATTCTAATTTTGAACCTTTGTAGAAAGCCATTTTAATATGGTTTTTTTTATTAAAAAGTCAACCCCTTAAGTCCTATTTGTTCCCGATGGGGAACAAGTAACTAGATAGCAGGAGAGTCTACCCAAAGGGAACAAGAAGATCTAGTTACTTGTTCCCCATCGGGAACAAAAAGGATTCGGGTTGTGAGTTTTTGCATTATACGAAATACATAATTTTTTTAAATGTTATCCTTTTTAGTAATTTTTGTGGGAAAATAAATCCTATCACAAATATGATCTTACACTTTTTCTCGCATTACTTAATACTCGTGGCTGTCCTAAATAACATTATTTTATTTTTATATCTAAGATGAAGAAGAAAAGGTAATTACAGAAAACTGAAATTCATTTAAAGAGCTTTAACGTTAGACTCGCAATGATTTATACCACGAACCGCCACTGCTACCCAACAAAATAGGAATGAATTTCTGTTTCCTGTAAACAGCTAATAAAAAAATTATATTTAAAAAAAGTTCATTTATTGGGTAAAATCAATACATATCTCGAAGATAAATCAAAAATGTACATTAAACACATTACAAAAATACAAAAATGAATTATGAAACAAAAAATAATTTGTAAAGAGAATTTCATGTAAAATAAATATTACTAGATTCATTTAAAAGATATAACAAACGTCATCACAAAGTTTGGAAATATTCAGAAGAAAAAATTATTTAAATTATTCACTATTGGAGTTCTTACTTGATAACATCCATGATTACTTCAGTACATCACTATGTATTTCTTGAGAATTCACATTCAGGATGGAGAAATGTAAGTTGTATAGGTGGAAGGGAGATGGATAATAACGTAGGACAGAGCTCTGTCTAGCGTAGCGCCGGTTGTCTATGGTTTAAGACCGAAGGGTCTTACGTGAACTAACAGTGATTTTCTTTCAAAGCAATAGAGATCACAATTCTTGTCTTATAAGGTCCTTCGTACACAAGGCAACGCAAGTATCGGATACTTGACGACTCAAGTATCTTCACGCTAACCGCAATACATCTGCAAAATGAGTTCATCGGCGAGTCAGTCTCCAGTGACCAAATTGCCGAGGTCTTCACCACTCAAGTCGTCGAGACTTTATGTATAGGGTGTTTTTTTAGAGGTTTGGTTTTTAAACTGGCAACATTGTTTCTAAAGACTGTCAATTTGACAGTTGGCATAAAATTATCTATTAAATATATATATATATAATATTATCTATTAAATAAAGCTAATAAAGCCAATATCATAGACATTAACATTATTTCAATGTGTTATTTTTCATTTTCAATTTGTATACCTCTAAAAAAAAACACCTTTATATGAATGTTAGTTCCAAAATGCAGCATTACCTATTTATTTGTCATTTTTTCGTGCGCTTTAGATCAATGCCGAGATAACAAAATCTATCTTTGTCTCCAGGCGTATGCAATCCTATTTCTATTTTAATATGTACTTTCACCTGGATTATAAAACTTCCATATATTATCTTTGTTTGTTTATTTCATATTTTCTTTCTCCATTTTTTATAATTATTTTCATTTATAGGATTAAACTTACAAATATGTATTTTTTAAAAATCTTATGTTAACTTTAACCGCCCTACCCATACGCACGTACGTGATACGGCAGCTATATTATCGCCCGAACGCAACAAGCCGTATCCCGAACGTTCAGGTACAAAAAAAGCAATACCCGAAACCCACAAAACATTTGTATATGTCAAGTTTGTTCCTGCGTCATCTCGTTTAGTATTTCGAGGTCAGCCGAAGCTAACGGATGTGTTCGGATATTTTCATCTCTCCCATACAAGTTACGTCACTAGTCACACGTATTGTTATTGCGAAATCTAATGAAAAACAAAACCAATGTTTTTTTACCTACTTTTTGAATAATAACCCAAAGGACGGGCGGTTAAAGTAAATATTTATTACTGTATTTAACCTTATTATGAATATAATAATTTATGTACCTCCAACGTCTGTTTCGACGCAGGAATTTTCCCAGGAAGACAGGCATCGAAGAATCCATTATAATTATGTTTTGTCTTGATAAATAATAATAAATAAAATAAAATATTATAGGTGGCAACGCGGGTCACGAGATTTCAGTGGCGTTGTGTACGGACTGTGAGCGACAAGTTGCTTGTGATGTGAGTACACAACTTAAGTATCGGATACTTGCGTAGCCCTGTGTAGAGTAGTATCTTTTAACGGATTAACAAATGGTAACAATCTCTTGGAAGATAGAAAGATGAATAAGTGGATATCATCACAATCTCCAACCTCAAGTGGAACCATGATGGGTATTTGGTACAACGTACAGACGACTATAGGAATCACAGTACCATCGGATGGCATCCCCGATTGGGAAAGAGAAACAGAGATCTCCTACAGGTGAGCTTTAAAAAGACCTGCAGACTTCAGATGGGTAAGAGATAAGGATCAGAAAATCAGTAAAATTTTGAGCGACGCCTGTCCGAAGCTGGACGCCAGAAGGTTCTTGAAGAAGAAGTTATATAATATAATGGTTTTCACCTCAAAACCTTTATAATCTTTTCCCAATCAAACTGGCCAACTTTCTGCAGTTTTTCAACACTTAGAATGTGTCCCAGGGATTGTTCATTCAGTGTCTCGTGGGGTGTTTTGAGACTATCGATGAGTTTTCTGAACGGTGTGTACTGATTGAGGGTCGTCACGTCGCCGACCATTATGAGTTTATGCTTGGATCTTGTGATGGCCACGGTCAGACGGCGATGGTCTTCGAGAATTTCATTTTCCTGAAAAATAAATTAATTATTCTATCAATAGTGGAAAATATTTATTTGCCAGAGGATAGGGAGTTGGAAAATTAGAGGGGCTTTTCTAGATAATTAGATTGAGGCATATCAAACTCCATCAAATCCATGATCAGTGCCATTTCGAATTTTTTATATTTGAACGGTCCTGGTTAAACACTGATACTCGGCCCCTTTCAGCTTTTGATCAAGTTGTAATCAGCTAACTAGCATAACAGCATGACCGATATATTTGACAGCTGATCATAATTTGACCAAAAGCTAAAACGGGAAAAAGAAGAATCGGTATTCAGCGAGGACAAAGCTGGGAAAATAATTATTTCGTCGATTGCCTATTTGTGATTTGTGACAATGTCAAAAGTGACAATGTTCAAAGTGACAGTGTCAAAAGTGACAATGTCAAAAGTGACAATGTCAAAAGTGACAATGTCAAAAGTGACAATGTCAAAAGTGACAATGTCAAAAGTGACAATGTCAAAAGTGACAATGTCAAAAGTGACAATGTCAAAAGTGACAATGTCAAAAGTGACAATATCAAAAGTGACAATGTCAAAAGTGACAATGTCAAAAGTGACAATGTCAAAAGTGACAATGTCAAAAGTGACAATGTCAAAAGTGACAATGTCAAAAAATCAAGTATTTATAATATTTTGAAATGAAAAAATTGAATTACATTACACATACACACAATGAAAATACCATAGATAGCTTACTCTAGATCTTTGTGAATCATTCTGTTCCTTGCTTCGACTTTTTGTGCAGGAGTAGATGATGACGCTCTTATCCCTACCCTGGTACTGGTCCACCGTATTGACTTCCAATAGTTGCTGGTCCCCACTAACGCTGCTCACCTCCCCGAGATGCTGCCGCTCGGAGCAGACCTTCTTCAGCAGAGCCACCTGGTCCCTGTATGGAGCTATCACTCCGATGTCAGCGGGAAGTATGCCAACCTGAATTATTACAAACATAAAATACATTATTATGTAGTATTAATTCAAGGAAAAAGTTAAACTTTTAGTGAGGCGGAATTTCCCATCAGAATGCAAAATTTGTATCTGTTGAACGCCGGTGTATCCGATCAGCAATGTCAATAAATCATTTCTCTGAATATAAATAGATATTCTGGGGAAAAACTATTTATGATAGATATACACATAAACACATCATGTATTAAATAATATATACATACAAGACGGTACAATTTACAGAAATAAAATTCTGCAAAAAACAAGTTATTACAAAAATATACTCAGGCGGGCCGCAAGCAAATTTACCCTCGGCACATTACGGAAGTATTAGACCGTGGGCGTTTGGCGTTTCAAAGGTCAGGAGCATATGAATTGATTCCATTACTAAATAGACTGCCTTTGCAAGACTCTCAATGTCATTTCATTCATGAGCTATGGAGTTTCGAAATACCTGTTTACCTTACTAAGACACCATACTTTTCTGTTCAATATTTTTCAATTATCCAACAAGAAAATTTTTATTATTCATTGTCCTGAAAGAATCCAGTTAAAGTTCTGCTGGACGGTATTTAAGTCACTTAACGGAATGGCTCCGGGTTACTTATCAGAACTGTGTATTCCTGAAAATACCAATTCACGGCAGTCCACCCTCAGGTCAGCAGTGTCATCAGCTATTGGGAGGTTGAAGGAACCAAAGCGCACACCTAATACTAAGTTCGGTGATCGTGCTTTCGGAGCAGCAATGAACTGCCGCATGACTTAAGAATTATCAAAGACTCAACAGAATTCAGAACTAAACTTAAAACTCATCTCTTCAGACAATCGTATCCATAAATTGAAGAAATGCACCCGTAAATTGCTTAGCTAGGCTAGCCGGTTAGTGCTCACCAAAAAAAGTTTAAAAATTCACGCATCGGTGCGCAAATGCATCCACAGCCCGCAACACTGTAAATAACTAAAAGTGTAAAAATAAATGTTAATATTTATTAAAAGTTTATTACGCTTTTTAAGGACATTTTATAAATATTTTTCAGTCCTAAAAATTATGAATATTCCAATAAATACCAACTCTTCTTGTGCTACCAATCTTCTAATAAATGTAACATCAATAGAAAAGGAGGATAAACTAGCAACTGTAAAACTATCATCTCTATACTTAAATTTTCTAATAAAACTGTGTTCATCTGAAGCGAACTCCAGGTAAGTAAGTTTTTCTGTATCTGTTTGTACATAATTAGATAAAGAATAGTAAGTAATATTTGTACAGCGCCCTTGAGGTGATTTTTCACAAAAACGGCGCTATACGAATCATCCAATTATTATTATTATTACGTAAAACAATGACAGCTGTCAAATAATGGGCGCCAAACTACACGAAAATCAGTACCAAAAATAGAACATGTCCTTTTTTTATCCTGATTCCATAGAAAAGACGACCCGTTTGGAAACTGGACGAAAAAAGCATAGTGTAAAACAAGCATAAGACAGGAGAGATATAATGTGATGATGCCCTTTGATTAACCTCTGATGCGCCAGTGTGGCCGATGGGCAAGGCAAAAAACATGGTTTCTTTTTGTGAGTTTTTTTACTTTGAAAATGTTTGTAGCTAACTAAATTAAATTACATTCGTTTGCCAAGAAAATAATAAATCAGATAGCAATTCTTGCTTAGTGAAAAATTGTAATTCAACATATATTTAACCTGCAACATAAAGATAAATTGGAACATATTTATAATACTTGGAATGTTCCCGAAATCAACATGGATGAAATAAAAAGAACGATTAAATGTATGAAGAATGGTAAGGCTGTTGGTTTCCACAATATTGTTGCTGAATACTAAATATTGCTGCTGAATAGGAGATAGCCGTATAATTCTCACAGGGTTATGCAAGCTTTTTAACCAGTGTTTAGAGGGTTACACGCCATTAGATTGGAGGAGGGCTGTAACCATGCCTCTATACAAAGGTAAAGGGTTACGTATGGAATGTGGAAATCACAGGGCTATTAGCCTGCTAAGTTCAGTTGGAAAGCTGTATGGTAGGAAAAGGTACAAAAGAATACAAAAGATAAAATATGGGATGTGTAAGGTGCATTTATGAGCGGAGGGGGGTGTATGGATCAGATTTTCCCATTGCGTATGCTAACAGAGAAGCTTCTGGCAAAGTGGTTTGACATCACAAAAGGTGTTAAGCAAGGCTGCGTAATGCCACCGTGGATATTCAATCTATACATGGATAAATGTATGCAAGAAATGAAAGAGGTGGGCTTGGGCGCGAAAATGAGTAATCTGAAAGTATGTTGCCTGTTGTATGCTGATGATGCGGTGCTGATTGCTAACAGTATGAAAGATCTACAGTCCCTTGTATCTAGGATGAATGAAGTATGCATGAAGAACGAACTAATGATGAATGTAAGTAAGTCTAAGTCATGGTGTTTGAAAGAGAGAGTACGAAAACAGTGTGCAATATAGTTGTGAATGATGAATACTTGGAGCAGGTCGATGGGTTTGTATATTTGGGAAGTATGTTTACGAGATGGGGATGGGGATATTAAAAGAAGGGTGAAAGCAGGAAACTCCATTAACGGAGGACTGAACGCGGTTGGCGCTAACAAAAAGTTAACCAAAGAAGCGAAGCTAGCAGTCCATAATGGAGTGCTGATACCGACCCTGATGTATGGCAGTGAGGCATGGAATTGGCAGAGAAAGGATGAAAGTAAACTGCATGCCGTAGAAATGAGATCTCTGAGACGAATGTGTGGTAAAACCATGTATGATCGTGTGAAAAATATTGAAATTCGTAAAGAATGCAAGACTGATGAAAGCGTAACGAAGAAAGGAGTGTAAGAAGAATGTATGACGTGAATGTGAATGGAAGAAGAAGCCGGGGACGCCCGAGAAATACATGGCACGATCAAGTGAATCAAATAGTTGAGTCGGGCCATGTCAGAAGTCGGAATAATAGAAGAGAATGTATGAGACGATGTATGAATGTGAATGAAGCAAGAAGTGTATGCCAAGATCGAGTTGTTTGGCGGTCCGTCCTCTCTGCCTACCCCTGCGGAGAAACAGCGTGATGGTTAGTTAGTTAGATTCACAAACAACCATGGATTAAAAGTTCCAAAATATATAAATATGTAATAGTGGTGGGCGAAGCGGCTCGGTTTAGTGAGCCGGATCACTAAATCAGCTCTCTGTAAATACAATCCACAAGAAAACTGGACGAAAAAAGTATCGTGTAAGAGCATCTTAAGGACGTCTTTAGGAGGGCCAAGGGAGCGATGGACAGGGCATGGTGCGGGGGGACGCGAACCGTCGTTCAATCGAGCCGGATCACCGAACCGGTACACTACAAAGAGCTGATTTAGTGATCCGGCTCACTAAACCGAGCCGCTTCGCCCACCACTAATATGTAAGTACTAACATAGAATGTTGGAATAAAATATACCTAAGATATTTAACACAATGCCAAATAATGCAAAAAAATGTAACTCTGCGAATAAGGTTAAATATAAATACATATGTTGAAAAAATGGCTATCTGAGAGAAAGGATTTGATAATGTGATAATTAATTTGAATGGTAATTGAATGGGAGGATCAAAATGTATGAAGGAGTAATGATAGAAACTATTTAGGTATTAAGAATAAAATTATAAGGTACAAAAATATGTAAATAATAATATATAGGGACCTGTTGACAAGACATGTTGATTGGTTTAACAGGACCTTATTATCTGCATATTGCTTAAATTTTAATAATTAATAAAAAGTAATTTGACTTGGTCCGCCCATGGGAACGAGTGGCACCCGAGAAGACAACGATGCAACTCCCATGGGAGTGAGTGGCACCTGGGAAGACAACGATGCAACTCCCATGGGAGTGAGTAGCACCTGGGAAGACAACGATGCAACTCCCACGGGAGTGAGTGGCACCTGGGAAGACAACGATGCAACTCCCATGGGAGTGAGTGGCACCTAGGAAGACAACGATGCAACTCCCATGGGAGTGAGTGGCACCTGGGAAGACAACGATGCAACTCCCATGGGAGTGAGTGGCACCTGGGAAGACAACGATGCAACTCCCATGGGAGTGAGTGGCACCTGGGAAGACAACGATGCAACTCCCATGGGAGTGAGTGGCACCTGGGAAGACAACGATGCAACTCCCATGGGAGTGAGTGGCACCTGGGAAGGCAACGATGCAACTCCCATGGGAGTGAGTGGCACCTGGGAAGGCAACGATGCAACTCCCATGGGAGTGAGTGGCACCTGGGAAGGCAACGATGCAACTCCCATGGGAGTGAGTGACACCTGGGAAGACAACGATGCAACTCCCATGGGAGTGAGTGGCACCTGGGAAGCCAACGATGCAACTCCCATGGGAGTGAGTGGCACCTGGGAAGACAAAGATGCAACTCCCATGGAAGTGATTGACAGCGAACGAGTTAATTTGCATAACTAAATTCAATAATTCATTAGATTTCAAATATATTATGTTAAATTTGGTCCTCCGACATATTTCACGTAATTAAATAAAATCAAATTTAACTATACTAACCGCTAGTAAACTGTTGACCATAGTTTTAACTAAGGCCGCCTCATAAATATTTGCGCATTTATCCTTTTGACGATGAATTTTTTTATCCTCTCCATCGGCGGAAGTGAGTTTCTCGCCGTATTTAGCACAGAGATCTAGAGTATTACCAGTGTCTAGGAAAATAACAGAGTCGCCCAATGCTGGCGACGTGCAACACTTCAGCCATGTTTCAATTGCTTCCTTGTAGTTAGGAACCTGGAATAAAATATTAAGTAATTAGATAAACAATAAGGAACTCTAGTTCATTTTTAAAAAAAAAATTATTAATGTTGACGTCCCAACTTAATTTTCTGTTTTTTAAATTTTTTTTTTTAAAGTTCTTTTTTATGGTTAAAATAATTGTTAAAGTTTCAATTTTTTAAAGGCCACCAAAACGCACGAAATCTATGGCTTGTTGGGTGTGACGTCACACGAGCCAGTCGGATTAGCGGTTCAATGGGCGGTAATCGATATTGTATGGATTCCATACAAAACTTCGAGAATTTTATACTCAAATTTAACTACTTTTAATTAAAGAAAACATTGTAGAATATCAACGTCTCGTTACTATTGTAGGTACATTGTATCAAAGTGTAAAAATACATTCATATCCGCAACTAATTAACAATTTAACAGCATTCAAAGAAAGTCCATAGCTCACTTTTTAACTAGGTTAAAATCAGAATCGGTTGCGTTAATAGCCTCTTTCATTTTAATGCGCATGCGCAGAAAACAGACGCATGCGCATTGCACATTGCGCATCTGCGGACTTCAACAGTCCGTGACAGCAGTAGACAGATATTAACTTGAATGTGTTGGATAAATTGAATAGGCTTGAAATATTGGTGTAACTTCAATGGCTTGAAATAAAAATAAATATATTATGCATTGTAGAAACCCCCCGCTTCCAGAATAACTGAAGAAATAATCACCAAAGTGCCAATGACATTATTGTTGGAAGGGGTATAGATTATTAATACGTAGATAAATTTGTTAAAATTGGTATGAATTTTCAAGCAAAAACTCTCAACTAGTCGCAATAAACAAACAATGATTTTATGAGCGAAATGAAACTGTAAACAGCTAAATTATAAGCCAAAAGCATGATAAACAGCGGAAAAACATCTTATCTGGTTATAGTTGGGCTCAAAAACGGCACGTTTGACGTCAGAAGCAGTGGTACCAACAGAACATGATGTTTTTATGGTACAGTTTTTAATTCACTTTTATATAACAATTTATAAAATCTATGTATAATTATATACAATGAAAGTTATATATTCAGAATCGGCATTTGCTGATCTATACGAATATATATTTTTAAAGCCATTATATTTTTCACTAGAGTTCCTTATTGTAGGTGAGAACATACTTATTCCTTATGTATATATGAAGTGTTTATTTTTTTTGTTTTTTAGCAGTTTTGACTACCTGGAGTCAGTGATAAGTTGGGAAGTTGGAGGAGAAGGTGAAGAAAAAGGTTGGGAACCATTTCGATTCTGATCTGGTTACTAAATGTAGATGTAAGGCATTTCAAGCAATATTAGTGTAATGGTTCTAGCCGTGAAACAAAGATCTCACTGAGATGTTGCTAAGATAAACAAACTACAGTATTAGTTACCAACACACATCATTAATTGTTTTGGTGTTTAATTTGTAGAGCTCCATTTATTTTTTAATGTAAATCAAATTTAATAATGTTATTATTAAGTTCAGCAAATATTTTTAGTTTTTATTATTGTGACAGCTGTTTCGACATTAGAGGCCATTTTCAAACTGCGGTAAATACACATTGCAACGACTTATTTTTATGATTTTATTTACTCCCACCCAAATTCCAATTCGGACGGGTGTTTAAAATAATTATTTATTATCGGTAAAACCAATTTAGTTACAAATTAATTAAAATTCTCTATTCTGTGAGGTTTTTACATTTATAGTGTGTTTTCCTCGTATTTAAATGACATTTTCTTAATTGATTTATTTTAATGTGTTATATTGTTTTGGAAATGTGAACATGCTGAGAAGTGGTGAATAAATAATTTTCCTTACATGATTAATTAATGTTATATTAGGATCATTTGTTAGTTTATTAATTTCCAATTGTTCAAGTAAATTTAATCTAAGACCCTTTCTTTCTGTATGTAAGGGTTTAGGCTAGTTGTTGTCAAGCGGAACGTGATTATTCACTAAGAGATGTTCTGCGAATTTTGAAAAAGTGCTTTAATTATTATAACATCGTATATGTTCTTTGAATCTAAGTTGAAATAAGTCGTCGCAATGTGAATTAACCGCAGTTTGAAAATGGCCTTGAACACTGAAACAGCTGTCACAATAATAAAAACTAATAATACTTACAGAAATTAATAACAACATTATTAAATTAGACTTATATTAAATTTAAAAAAAAAAATAGTACAAGTATAATTGTGAACATAGCCTTAAAGACATAGTGCTTGTGTGGATGAGGGCGTATGAAGTTCGATTCACATCTACCGGCACCGCACAGTGCAGACACGTAAAGTTGCAGGCACGGCAAAATTAATTGCTTACATTATCTATAAACACATTCACACACGGTGCAAGGTGAATACTCCCTTCTGTGCCTTGCCTGCCACTGTACGTGTCTGCACTGCACGGTTCCGGTAGATGTAAATAGAATTTTATTTATCATACAACCCGAAGTCATCCCAACAATTACGATTCTGAATGGTGGTCTCAAACCAGGACGATACTGAGAGTAACTTCGAAGCAGTAACAAGGTGCAAACATATATTATAAAAAAAATTATTTGCAGTTGTTAGAATTTAAACCTGCAGTAGGTTCATAGTCTAGGAGCTTACCACTCTAATGCAGAGGTTGTCAGATCTGACTTGATCAAAAAACCTGCAATCATTGTAAACTGCATTAGCACGAAAACAATAAAGGGTAAAAAAAAAAAAACGAAGTACCTACCAAAAACAATAAAAAACAACTAACCCCTTTATTTATTTTGATTGTGGCTTGTTCCACATTCGAATTTGCGGCCTGCAGCTTTCCCTCATAGGAGAGTTCATTAGCGAGCTCCATGATTGGCCGGTTCATCCGGTACTGCAGGCAGAGGGAGAATGTAGACTTGGCATTGTCTAATCGCTTGAATAGACTTTCGTCCAATCCGTGAGACCTGAGAAAAGGGGGTTAGACGATTTTTTATGATTTCTTTGGAATATTTATCAAGTCATAAGAAAATATTTCAATGATTCATTAAGAAGAAATAATATGAAAGTTTTTTTTTATTTATCGATGCCTTTAAGGCTTTTACATATACATAGATACATTTATCTTATAGTTAGTTATACAAAGGAGGATAAGTGTAAAATATATCAAATAATAATAAGAGTATGAAAGGAGTAAGTAGGTACAATATAAGTATGCAGTTACAGCGTATGTGTTTTTAGAGGTTTTACCTGTTATCATAGCACCAAATCATAGCAGGTTGTACAGAGGAGTATAATAAGTGTATAGTACATAATAACATACATATGTAAGTACAAAAGGTAGGTACTATGTAAGTTGGTAGTCATAGGATAACGGGTGGGTAATACGTTTGTAATTACATATTATAACATTGTAAAACAATTGTGAAGCATGTTTATAATACAGCAAACCTTTATTACGTCCGATCGAGTGTTTTACAGAAAATAACATAATAAATACAACGATAAAAAGGTGCACATGAAAAACTTAATAAATCTAATAAAAACAATCAAGTAAACTGATTCTTAGAATGGACAGCGTTGTAATGGTAAACATCAATTGAACAATATTTATTACAAAGTCTGTGCAGCCTTTGAATAGGAGAGTTTTTGAATAATTATTTGTAGACCTTGGAACATCATACGGTGCCGTCTGTCTCGTATCAAGAGGAAGGTCCACGCAAGGTAATAAGGCTAGTTAAATCCGGGGCGTTCAATCTGCTATTCGTTATTATGAAGAGACATCCTAAATCACTCACTGTACCCCTCGATAATAAATCGGGTAGGTTAAGAAGTCCATTAAAAAGAATAATAAAGATCCATAATACATAACTTACAATTAAAGCATTTTAGAAACTAAGCTGTGTGAACAGTGTTACTGATAAAAGTATATTGTGATTATTTCATGTGCCCAAACTGCTTCGCAGGTGCTACCGTGTTAAGTGATTTGGTTAACCCTTTCCTCTCATTCCTTCTCTGTAGCCTACATTCACTTTCACTAAATTCCATCACACATCATTATCTTTCAAATTTAGTAATTAAAGTTCACTTTGCAAGTTCATCTGAAGCTGTATAATTCGTATACAGTTTCAGATATAACAGTACCCCATATTCGGCAAATAGTAATTCTTCAAATCTTACATTGAATATCTTCTAAAGGAATCATTTATTTATTTTAAAATGTGCGGTTAATTCAACTCACTTGGCTTGGTTGCTCCTCACGATGGGCGGAAGTTGATCAGGGTCCCCGACCAGCACAAACTTGTACGATGCGTACAGCGGCCGCAGCACGGAGCACTGGAGGACCTGCGTGCTCTCGTCCACTATGCATACGTCAAACTTACGCTGGGTGAAGTGGGAGTGGCCGGAACCCAGGCAGGTCACGCCAACCACTGACTGGAAAAATAAAATAAACAATCATTCATCGGTAGAAACTAAGTATCGTTCTGATGACCAAAGAATTTACAATGGGTTGAGCCGTGTTTAGCGACAAGATATCTGGATAGCAAGCAACTTACCAACCTACCTCTCCCCCATCTCCTTTCCGTCCTCGCAATATTCCCCAAATTGGGGATGCCATAATCCCACTGGCTACGGGCAGTTGGAACTATTGTGAGATATAACGCAGGAACATCCCTAGCATGATGAGTGTAAAAATACACCAAAATGTTTAAAAACCTTAATTTCATGAATACATGGTATCTGGAAACTAGTGATACAAGCGGGGATTTTCAAGTAAATCGAGTTCAAAGTTGGAATTATGTGAGATTTATAAAAAAATGGTCGCCACAGAGTTTTATCAGCTGCTAATTGTTTTTAAAATGCATCGACGTATAGACCCGGCTCCAAATTTTTTTAACCGTTTAGTTGCCGCAAAAAGGGAAAAAAGTGTTTTTAAAAAAAAACATTTTTTTGGGTTCTCTATGTGATGTAGATTCACCAGCTTCCCGCTTGTACCACTAGCTTGCGGACGCCGTGAATAATAAAAAAAGTTAAATGACAATAAATTCTTATGGAGTAATTGAAAAATACACGGCAAACAATATAGCACCTTGTCTTATCTATTCACAGTTAAATGAATATTTCAAAACTAATAAAGGAAATGACAATAGTCACATTGACCTAGAGATTCTAGAAGAAAAAAAGTTGTGCAAATTACATGATCCAAAAACTTACCATTTGATTGTGTCATAATGATAAGGGTATACACGTAGGTACTTGCCTGTCACGGTGAATAGTAAACTTCAATATTTTATCCCTTCCTACCTAATTAACCTGTCGTTGGAATTAACTACTTGTGAAATTTGAAATTAATATCTCGGAGCGAGCGGAAGTGATATATTGGAGCTGTAATCGGAGTGAGTTCCTTTCAATACCCTTTTTTCCAATTTGGGATTTCTTATCTCATGCTCCACAGGCTTAAATTATATACAGTAAAACCCCTATTTTACGTTTTTCAAGGGACTGAAAAAAAAATACTTAAATGTAGGGAAAATGTAAATCGGGGGAAATGAAAAAAACAACTTTTTATTTTAAAATAATCTTTGTTAATTTTTTTGGTTGAAAAAACAATACGTATTTTATTTTTATAAAAAAAAAATCATGTAGGTAGATTAGTTGAGTATTGAAAAAAAACATTTAATTTTTTTTATTAAAAAATATTTCATATGTTATTAAAAAAATCATGTAGATTAGTTTGTTTAATTTTTTTTTTTTCTCTAACTCTTTTTCAATTGTATATATACATTTAAAAGTTTCGTTTTGAACGCCACCAATGCTCGAAAAATAGGTTTTAAGACCCTCAATGTACTTGGTTGCTTCTTCTTTTGTTGGGATCACTATCTCTTCTTCATCAGATGACACTTGCGCCGGCGCATTGTCATGTGCGCGTCCAATCACGGCACAGATAGCTAAAATTGGAAGTGGGCGGCCAATCACGGCGTTTCGCGCCGTACGGCCGACCAATCACTGCACGACAGATAAACATGTGTCTTCTGCGCCGACTCATTGTCAAGCGCGCGTAAATCACACATTTTGAATATTTTCGACGTAAATTGCGGGAAAAAAACGTAAAAATCGGGTAATAAATGTACTAAAATACATCGGGACTGAAATAATAACACATAATTGGCGGGAAAACGTTAAATCCGGGGACGTAAAATACGGGTTTCACTGTATAATGAGGATACTGTCCATCGAGTTTAAAAAGTGCCAAATTTTTTCTACTGAAATAATTTTGGAGCTGGTCCTTCGAGTAAATTATTACAGGGTATTACGCGAATGGCCGGTAGAGTGGAGTAGATTCACGACACCACCATTCAAGTTTTCGCTGCTTCAGACCTCATACAATCAGATTATCAGCTTTATTGTTAGATTTCGGGATCTAAATTTCGGTAACTCACAAACTCGCATATATGTTTTAGTTTATTAAAATAGTAAACATCCAGTCTGAAGATAGCCGTCACAGGCTGAAACCGGATAAAAATTAAAAAAAATGTCTTTTATTTAATCAGTAAACAAGTAATAAGAATAATATATAGTAATGGTAGACTCACAGCTTTACTGTAGACCTTGTGCAAGTCATCGGGAGTGCGGCAGTCCTTGGTTAGGGTGACCTCGCAGTACGGCAGCAGTTGGGGCTGCACTCGACTCGATGATCCCAACCGGAGCATGGACACCCCACTCGACATTAACCTGGAAAAGATACACAATTAACTGTATGTTTATTGAAACAATTAGATTGGGTTTGTTCAAACACTCTAAATTAGCGCCATTTTGAATTTTTCATATTTAAAAACGTCCCCGTTAAACACCGAATTTCCATCCGTTTCAGCTATTTAACAAATTGTTATCAGCTTTCAAGGATAGCAATGACCGTTTAATATATTTATATTTGTTTAAAAACTGAAATGGACCGAGTTTCGGCGTTTAACGAGGACCATTAAAATGTCGAAAAATAACAAAATGGCATTGTTGCTACCTACCGGTACATACCTACCGGCCACCTCACAACCGCTAATTCAAAAGATTCTATATGCAGAAAACATTTAGAAACATTAGAAAATCAACGAAGTTATATAAATCTTGATTGCTTTAAGAAAATCATTCTTTTCTCGTGTCCCGGTCGTGTAGTCATCAAATCTGACGAGAGATAATGTTAAATTAAGTTAAATGTACCGTGACGCTAATAAGAACCAAAATTGGTCGAAATAAATAATATCTCATTATCTTAACTAAATTCTAATATATAGCAACTGAAATAGAAAAGAAAAAACATATTAAATAAATGTACATACCTTACTAGCACATTGTCCACCGCAGAATGTGTTTGGCTGGTGATTAAAACGGATTTACCAAGGCGAACTAGGACCTCCACCAAAGCCACTAATGTCTGGGTCTTACCTAGAAATACAGTTTCATGTATGTTAGATATAGCACGACCAGTTAGTGGCTAAGTGGACACATGCGTCGGGTTCCCACCCAGGTGTCGTGGGTTCAATCCTCTGCTAGCCGAGTCCTCCATCATTACACAAGCAATATCCTCTCACTACATATAAATATGGAAATAGAAGGAATTCAAATATGTCAGGCAGAGGCGTGCGGTCCATTTACGCACATAAGCACTGCCTACCCTACCTTACTCGCAAGAAGATATAAATAAAAAAAAATAATTTGAAATTATGTGATACACTGACCACACCGCTACAACGTGTCAAAGGCAGGAAGTAAGTATGGCAAATGACGTACACATCACATTCAAATATTGACTCTATTCTATACATTATTCCAAGGTCAAATTCAAGCGAGCCTCGAGAGCTTGTACCTCCAGTTTAAAGAAAGGGAGGGTGAACCGATGCTCTCTCGGAACAACGAGATTCTATTTGACACAGTGACATCATAATAATGGGCTCTAGAGAGTATTACTTTAGAGTTCATTATTGTATAAAGTTGCCGAGTCAGATAGAACCGTGTTGTTCCAAGAGCATGATCTATCTGTGACTCTGTAAACTATTACCAGTGAGCACTAGAGACATCCATGCAAACATCACAATTCCTTACTGACCTTTAAACAAAGGGAGGGCGAACCTATGCTCTAGTGACATCTGGTGCCTTTGGAATAACAAGGTTCTATTTGACACAGCAATTTCAGGCGATAATAGGCTTTAGAGAGTACTACTTTAGAGTTCATTATCGCATGACATTGCCGAGTCAGATAGAACCTTATTTTTCCAAGAGTACGATCTGTCGGTGACTCTGCAAACTATTACATAGTGAGCACTAGAGACATCTTTGCAAATATCACAATTATATACTGACCTGTTCCCGGCATTCCCCGGATGAGTATATAATCCTTAGTGGCTAAGGCTTTTAGCACGGCCCGCTGCTGCACCGGGTTCAATCTCAGGAGCACCTCTTTCCCCGTCTCCAGCACCCGACGTGATAATTTCTCATCGAAAGTGGCTTGCTGCTTGTCTATGACAATACTATAAATAAAAATAAATTAAATAACTACCTGACCGTCATGCCGTTTCTCCGAAGGAGTAGACAGAGAGGATGGACCGCCACACAACTCACCCTTAGCTTCATTCACATTCATACATCGCCTCATACATACTATTCTGTTATTCTGACTCTTGACATGACTCGATTCAAGTAATTGATTCATTTAATCGTCCCAAGTCTCTCACGGGTGTCCCTGACTTCTTCTACGATTCACTTTCATGTCATATATTCACTTGGTGCTTGATGGAGTGTCCTGCATTCAATCTTTTTTCAAGGTTAAATTATTTATTTATGCCCAAATTTGGCTTTACACATTTAACTCTTTTTTTTTATTGGTACAGTCACATATGTTATATAGTAATGCAGCAATGTGAATATAACCGCCCCATAGCACATCAGTTGTGTCCAGGGTGATGGTCAACGTGTGTAACACATGTTTGGATGCGGTGCCTGGAATGTTACGGCGAAATTCAAATGGTCTCATTTCTAAGGCCTTTGACCGAGCTTGGCACCGATGAGTTGTCAACAAACTACCTTCTTACGGACTTCGCGTATCCTTGTGTACGTGGATTGCGGACTTTTTGAGGGAGAGAAATCGATTCAAGCGGTTGCTGACGATTTCATCTCTTCCTGGCATTCAATAAATGCTGGCGTCCCACAAAGATCGGGTCTGTCTCCGACATTGTTTTTGTTGCACATCAATGACCTCTTGACATGTGCACCAATCCATTGTTAAGAGGATGACAGTACAGTCCATGATAGCTTTTTGTTTGACAAGCCCCCAAAGGGCACACAAACAGCTCGGAGGGCTTTGAAGCAGAGAATGGACGGTTACCTCGAGAGGGTCTCCTCTTGGGGTAATAATAACCTCGTCGAATTTAACGTTTCAAAGACCCAATCATGTCTGATTACATCTAAAAGGGATCAAATGACAATCTAGTCTCCTTTAATGGAAGCAATCTTCCCAACAAACCCTCCATTGATATACTTGGTGTAACCTTTAGTGACCAGCTCAGTTAGGGGGTTCCATCGAAGCCAGAGGAAAGTTAGCCTCTCAGAAGCTGGGCGTATTGTACAGAGCCCACAGATACTTTAATAGTACACAACTGCTGATCCTGTACAAAACAGCTCGGCTGTGGAATAATCTGCCGGCCTGTGTTTCCTCAATTCTACAACAGGAGTCTCAAGGCCCAAGTTCACTCCTTCCTTTCTCCTAAAATACCTTCCACACAGCATCCCCAAAGATGATATAGGCCTTGAGGGAAATTATTTCCCTCAGGGCCTCAAAAAAAATATATATATAGCAAAGAAAAGAAATTAAAAAAAAATAAACTTATACATACGTATATACATTGCATCCACACCACGGCTACGAATCCAGAGGTAGCGGTTTCAAATCCCGGCGTGCGTAATTACGACTTGTTTAGGACAAAACCGACATAATGTTATTATTACCAACCTACTAATGATTTCTGTGCATTTCCCAAAGGGGTAGTTGGGAAAATGTCTAAGGTTTCCAGTGAACAATGTAATCTTTTAAATTCTGTATCATAAAGACATTCGAAAATGCCTTGGTCCGTTTTCCAACTGCACCTACTCATATTGCAGATAATTTAGTATGTTACACCAACACTTCTGCCATCAGGGCACCCCAAGTAGTTGGCTATACGGTAGGTGACTTAGCAGGGGTGGGCCGGAGGGGACTCGGTACCTCACTGCAATTTCTGCGGATTGTTTGTATTATGAAACATAAGATTTTGTTAACTTTTGAAATTTCTCTTGAAATAAATTTATCTGCCGCATGTGTTTGACTAAATATATAAAGGATTTCTTGACAAACTAAGTCGCCCAAAATTACAAGTTTTTTACATTTCAGGATGATTTAGACGACAACCGTCGCAAGTCAAAATATGTCAAAAGCTGGGAAAATGATCTTTGAAGTTTTTACATGTCGATGTTTTATCAATTTGAAAGTATGAATGCTTAGAGCTCTAACTGTGCACTGCGATATTCTAACAAAATTCAAACAACAAAGCAGTAGATAAAATTTATAAAAAATATGCAATTATTCAAATTTTTAAAGAAAAAACGTTAAATAAATTACAATTTAATATATCCGCAAGGTATCAGCAAGACATTAAAATCCCGCCATTCAATACTAAGCATACGCAAAACACATACCTATATCTAGGAATAACTTTGTTTAACAATCTGCCATCTAATCTTAAAATTATAGAAAATATCCATGAATTTCAACATAGATTAAAAAATTACCTCAAACTACTGTAACAATTTTTTTAATTTAATTTTTTTTTGTTATTATTAGATTTTTTTTGTCTTTTATTATTATCTTCTCTTCTTTTCTTCTACTTTCTTTTCTTTTCTTTAATACTATTACTAGTGATAAATTACAAAATTTAGACGACAAATTCATATTTTCCTGCTATTGTACAACAATATTTTAAGTTATGATCTGAATAATTAAGCGATAATCACTCACCAAACACAAGAACCTTGTTTCTTTATGGTGAGGAATAGCTATATTACATTTTTTGTTACACTATATGAATCATGTCTTATTTATATACTGTCTGTAAAAAAAAAATTATCATATAAAAATAAAAAAAATAAAAAAAATGAGTGCGTGTAAAAAGACTTCAAAGTTCATTATTGCATTGTGACAACTTTTGATTCGTAACAGTTTAAATGTGGGGGTGCGAATTATGTATATAAATATAAACTGTGGCAAGGAAAAAGTATAAATAATCAGAAGCAAAGAAGTTAGTATTTAATAGAGATATTTCAATGATAACTTTAATGATCAATAATAAATTCACAAAATAATTTTTAACAGTACCTTCTAGGCCAGTAAGGATAAAATATAATCTAATTATCATAACAAAAGTGCCCTTGAGGTGATTTTCCCACGAAAACGGCGCTATGGAAGTAATCCAATTATTATTATTATTAAGAAATTAAACAGTTACGAGCAGAGCTAGGTAATTACGTATGTCAAAATTTAACCCTTTTTAACGACCCGTTCTTTGGGTTGTTATTCAAAAAGTAGATAAAAAAATATTGGTTTTTACTTTATGGGATGCGTGGGACTGCATTAACCTCCCCACATTCCGGAATAATATTCAATTTATTTTTTATAACTTATTGAAGTTTGTAAACCTCATCGTAATAATTAATCATTGAAGAAAATAATATTAACACATCCCAAATGAACCACGAAACCGAAAAAACAACGGAAAATAAAAAGATTTCAGTCGCATCTGGGACTCGAACCCAGGAACTCTACCTATCCGGGGTAACCGCTTAACCAACTTAGCTAATGAGACCAGTTCAATTTAAGCCATCTACACCGATATCATACTACAAGTTCAAGACTTGTTAATATTATCCTTCATTTTTAAATACCATATTATTGGCTGCTATCCTTATGATGATCGCAAAGTTCTACCCGAACACAATTGCAATCTGCAATATGCAATAGATATGATAATAGGCAATAATATGCGATTTAAAAATGGAAAAAGATGGGATAATGGAGGATGGAATGGATAATAAGAATATCTTCTTCAATGATTAAAAAATAAATTATTGTTTTTATTATTCCGAAACGGCTCCATACTGCACGTTGGTGTTCAACAGAATAATGTGGATGCGCCATATGGCGCGTTAGCGTTCCACGGGTTAAGAACTTCCCACTTAAGAAGTTTTCACGCTTAGGAAGTTTTTTTTGCATCCCTTGGAAAATCTTATGGGAGAGTTTCACTGTACATGCGTGTTGCAATCTATGTGCGCAAATTGAAAAATAATATAAAACTAGTAGGACAGTTTTGTTATAGTGAGAACAGACTCCAATAAAATACATAATAGGAATAAATGGTTGACAAATAAATTTATTAGAATAACAAAAGGTTCCTCCGAAAAAAAATGCCTTCCGACATGCAGTAGCGATGTCCCGACTGCACATATAAGTGTATATATTTGTGCATACCTTCTCAGTCTGGAAGATATCTCCGTGTCATCCATCAGCAATCCCAGATTGGTAAGGTTATAGATCACCAACGATTGAGACTCGTACAAATCCAGACAGTAAAGGGTCCCTCGAGGGTTCCTCTTCAGCAAATCTCTAAAAAAGTTTAAAAAAATCATAATAACTTACGTCAACAAATAATTCTTACTGTAGTTTATTGACAATTTAAGAAAAGAACAACGGGTTAAAAAGTAACATGACAAAAGAAAAAAACATTCACTAGAAGTGGCCGCCATTTTGAATTTATAGAAAATGTTTTGAAACATGAGTAAATCTGGTTAGTAACTTCTAGTTATTAACCTTTACGTACCTAAAGGTAAAAATTTAACGTACCATCCGGCGGGGGGTCACTAGGGTCCCCCGTAAAATCATAAAGCGACCGTGTCTCTTAATATTCCTTTAGCCCTTTCCAGAACACTAAGATTTTAATTGCTATCGTTTTAACCGGACATTGCCCATCTTCAGCCAGCATTTTTTTTAAGACAGTTAAATTCTGATACAATAATGAAATTTTTATGTGAGAATATATTTTTTTGAACTATTAATTTAACCATAAAATTTTGGACCAATTGCAGGTAATTTAAATTTGTTTTGCAAGAATGCCCCCAAGTGGTTATTCCATACCGCAATAGTCGAGCGCTAATTATGGTAAAAGCGATAGTACGAAAGCGAGCGAGTCTTAAATGTTCATTATTGTAGCTCTTTCCAAGATAACTTCATGCGCGTAGAAATAGAATTTCTGGCCATTTTTTTTCTTCTTTTAATCCTCCATAGCTTATTTAGTTGAGGTTTTCTCCTCCCTGTTATTCAATGCCCTTAGTATCCAGTGGAAAAACATTTATATAATGTCATGTAATATTATTTTGCTCTGTTAGTTTTTGTACCTACTTTATATTTGATTATTTACACCCTTAGCTTCTAAATTGTTATAATTGTTATTGCAAAAAGGTTCATCTGAGTCTGCTGTTCGTGAATATTTTAAATTATGTTTTTAATTTGCATGCATGTAATATACATGTTATTTTCTAATTATATTAGGTTAGGTTATTTTGTGTAGATTTCTTTGCTCTTTTGATATTTGTACTTTACATTTGGTTATTTATACCCCTAGTTTATTCTAAATTGTGCATGTGAATCTACTGCTCATGAGTATTTTATGTCAAAGTTTTGATTTGAATATATATACGTGATGTGTTAAAAAAAAGGTGAATTTCGAATTTTTTCGAAAAGTATTTATTTATTCATCAATATCCATTTTCTCCCCTTCAAAGTAATCCCCCTCAGATATAATGGACTTATGCCAGCGCTTCTTCCAATCCTCGAAGCACTTCTGGAATGCGCTTTTCGGTATGGCCATCAGCTCATTCTCCGATTCTGACTTTATCTCATCAATTGTGGCAAAACGCTTTCCTTTCATTGGTCTCTTCAGTTTCGGGAATAGGAAAAAGTCGCAGGGAGCCAAATCTGGTGAATACGGTGGCTGAGGCATAATTGCGGTGTTGTTTTTGGCCAAATAATCACGAACAAGCATTGATGTGTGAGCTGGTGCATTACCGTGATGCAAAATCCATGATTTGTTTTTCCACAATTCCGATCGTTTGAGCCGTATTGCTTCACGCAAACGCTGCATAACTTCCTTATAGTATTCCTGATTAACCGTACGACCTGTTGGCAAGAACTTGTGATACACCACGCCATTGTAATCGAAGAAAACAGTGAGCAAAACCTTCACATTTGATCGAACTTGGCGTGCTTTTTTCGGTCTTGGCTCTTCTGGCCGCTTCCATTGGGATGATTGAGACTTTTGAGCAAATCTGGATCGTCGTTGACGTCATTCAACAACTCCTGAGCGATACTAATGCGACGTTGCTTTTGCTCAAAATTTAGCAATTTCGGAACAAACTTCGCTGCCACACGTTTTATGCCCAAAACATCCGAGAAAATTGCATGGCATGAGCCGATTGATATGCCAACATCCTCTGCAACTTCCCTAATAGTGATTCGACGATTTTCAAAAACCATTTTCTTCACTGTTTCGATGTTTTCTTTTTTTGTTGATGTGGTTGCAACTCCAGGACTCATCGTCATTAACATCTTCTCGGCCTTCTGTAAAGCGCTTGTACCACTTATAAACACTTTTTTGAGACAAAGTAGACTCGCCGAATGCCACAGTCAACATTTTAAGTGCGTTGTAGCACTTTATTCCATTTTTAATGCAAAATTTAATACATATTGTTTGATCGATTTTTTTCAAAAGTAAAAAATCGAAGCACACAAAAACGTGACTAACCTTTCCAGTTGTCAAAAACAAACCACTAATCCAAAATGGCTGATAATGCTAACATATGTGTACCAACATAACAAAAAAAAATTCGATAATCGAATGTACACAGCCCGCGAAAATTCAAAATTCACCCTTTCTTTTGAACACACTTCGTATATACTATAATAACAGGTATACTATGTAGTATATCTGTTATTTTACAATTATATTAGGTTAGGTTAGTTAGTGTAAAGCGCACTTGGGGTGAACCTTCACAAAACTACGCTATAGAAATTAACTCTTATTATTATTTCCAGTAAAATGCAACTTTTACAACCACACTCGCAGCTTGTTTGCGGCGAGAATTTTTTTAAAGTAGTGGGAATACAAACAGAGAAGTCACGAATCATGAAGGGGGGAGGGGAGAGTAATTTCATCGTAATTTGGTAAATACTGTATCTTAAAAAATTGTAACGGATGATTTTTTTTTAATGCAGATGGTATAATGAATAGTTTTTCTGGGATTACCTAAATTATAGAGTACGTGACATAAAAAACAACTTAGATATCGCAAAAAACTCTTGTATGGGGTAAGTGTATTACCCCCTTCAGAATGGGAGTGTTAATAAAATGAGACAAGTTTTGGTGATAAACAATAAAAAGAAATTAAGTGCAGTGGGTACCTATCAAGTAATACACTGACGCTGTGACTGTCAATGTGGGTGATGGTTCCCAGAGCGATGGCCACCTTTCCTTTGGTGCTGAGAATCACATACTCTCCGGTTTGCAGGAGAGACTGTTGGAGATCTTCAAATCTGTTACCTGAACAAAAAACGTACATGCTTAGCGTAATGTCTCAGCCTTTTGTACAATAGTCATTTTACATGATTGTCGCATATTGTGAGCATACAACGAAAAGTGGCCAAGTCAAAGTCATTGTTTGTCGGCTGATTGAGATTGAGGATTTTTGCATGGATGCAGGCTCATAGTTTCGCAAGTTTGGATATTTTTTATTTAAAGTATATTTTGTTTCATATACGTAAAATAATATTCTGACTCGCGAAGCTGTGCGTTTTGGTCTATGCAAAGGACTTCACTCTTAATCTGTCAACGGACAGGGATCTTGACTTGGTCACTTTTCATTGTATGCTATTCCATAAAGGCAGTGCCTACTCGACCTTACTCACATAAAAAATATAATAATTTATAAAATTATTGTAAGAAATCTACACTGTAGCGTTGGGCGCTAAAATTTAGCATCGCTGATTGCGTGCTCGACTGTCTCTCAGGATTGGTGGGTGAGACTGATGGATAAGGTACGGGGATGTTGTGATGTAAAACACGATACAATAAATAAAACCCTGTTCACAAGAAAACATGGACTTTATTGACTCTAAAATCCCGATTATCATGGTGGAGGAAAGAGAAGAGTAAAGAGAAGGATTAAGTTTAAACGAACGGTTTAAATAATAAATGATGGCTGTTATGGTCAGATTCTTTCCCTCAGCATAAAGCAAGGCCGCTCCAGTCCTGATGCTCACCGATTCCACGGTCACCTTCAGCGAAGACAATGACGACTCTTCGGAAGCGCCATCCGTCACAGCATCCGTGGGGTTCAGACAATAGTATGTAAGGATGCTACCTTATGTCACTGTTTGGACGTAGATACAGCAACTGACCCTCGACATCCGCTCATCACTCTGCAGGGACCTTCTCCAACGACAAGCACACGCGCGGTTTGGGTTTCATAACCCTTATATTTGATTATCAATACATTAAACCCATTTCCCCCGTCTAACAAAAAATCAAAACCATACCCACTTCGGGTAATTCCAATGGACGCACCCTGGCGTCAAATAAAATAGGAAATATCGTTATAACTACTCCCACAAAAACACGTCGAGCTCGACCGCCCGTGTCATGTTATGTCCGCCGCCATCTTGCACCGCCGCGTCTACCGGATCTCCAATCCATAGACACGTGATGACATTGTATAATAGACAATCGCAAAGTTGCATCCATATCGGAGATTACGTTACAACACTTTAAAAAACACGAGCGAACTTTCAGCTAAGAATCACACCGCAGCGCGCGCCCGCCGACCACCATACAATAACATGTCAAAAGCACAAACTGAGTATGCAAAATGACGCATACTTCATATTCAAATGTTGACTGTATTGTACACAAAAATGTACATGTGTGCACAATGCGCATTCAAGGGAAGACTCGATTGCGTTAGTGTCGAAAAAGGCCGTGCCTTTCAGTACAAATCACAAATGTAGCAATCAATGCCATCTGTTGGTATCTCTACTAATTAGTACAACTTTATCAACGAAATAATTATTATAGTATGTTGACTTTCTTTCATAAAAATGTGCGGTCGAAAAAAAATTGGTAATTTTATATCCAGTAATAGGCTTGTAATAAGCATATAAAAAGGAAACCAATTCTGTTGTAAATTAATTAGCTATTTTTCCTACTGCCTACCATGATTAAAAACTCTGTGCACGCCACTGCCCGTATGCAAATGTGATCAAAAATGTGTGCCGCTAAAACAAACACGTACCGCATGGTGGAATAAATTACGTTGAAAAGGTTAAATATGTTGAACTTTTCCACAGCTTACAGAATGTAAATTATTGATAGAAATTGATCAGAAAGATTGAAAAATAATAATGATTTAAATACATATGTACCTTTGGAAGTCCTATGAAATGAATGTTCAAATCTATCCCCAACTGACACCACTGCTCCGTCCACTGTCATGTTTATAAGACATTTGCCTCGCTTTTCTCTGAAAACAGTAAAACACTATTTAACAGTTTATAAAGTCAATTTTGTTAATCATTGTGTGTTAAAAATGTTGTCTTTATATGTAAGATAAAACGATAAACGAATTCGTCTTTAAGGAGTCACATTCCTGTTTACTTAGGAAATAATTTATTTTTTTAAATTTAATGTAAATCAAATTAAATAATGTTATTAAGTTCTGCAGTTTTCATTATTGTGACAAATAATGAAAACTAAAAACACTTGCAAAACTTAATAATAACATTACTAAATTTGATTTACATTAAATGTAAAAAAAAAATTAAATGAAGTTCTACGAATTAAACACAAAAACAATTAACATAGGAAATTAAATGTTTAATGCAAGAGTTTCGGCTTAGCCTTTCACACCGAGAAATGTAGCACGTATTATAAATTTAACCAGAAAATGCAATGAGCGTGGTGAACTTTAATTGCACTGATTAATTTAGTTTACCTGAAAAAAGTCTTCTTTGCCAAAAAAATACTTTTTCAGGGTCAAATTACTTTATTACTTTGTTAATACTGAACAAAGGTCCAAAAATTCACAGATTTTTTATAAAGATAAGGAGGTCTGACATGAAATATTTTTTGCTTAAATTATTGTGTTATTTTGACTGAAAACCTATCTATCGACTTGAGAGTGATGTCATTCGGGGGCCCGCAGCCAATGGAGAAGGCTAAATCCCACCCCAGGGTGTGCATAGTGATGATGGACAAACCTTTCTTCAAGAGTCACAGTCCATATATCCTTCAGCGGGCTCAGCACCAGCCTGTCCCTCTCCTCCAGGGCAAGCAGTGCGGTCCAGTGCAGCAGGTATTTCTGGTGGGCGGAGGTGAGGTGCCCCAGGGCGCGGGGCTGGAGCCTTTTCAAGGGATGGGACTCGGAGAGACTGTGCTGGCTTGCACTGAAAAGATTAAGTAATTAAAACAAACATTCCCCGGTTACGAATAACCCGACAATATTTTTAAATCTCCTACTACCATCACAGTAAGCGGAAAATGTTGCTTGTGTCGTCACAGGACTTATCCGAGGAATTAAACTCAAAACGCCTGGGTAGGACCCAGAAGCGATGCCAACTCAGTCACTAACATTTGAAACAATAATCTCAATATTTATCACCATATTATAAAAAAGAGGGGGAAAAACATTTTTTCATGTTTATAAAATAAATAATAATAAATGAGAATATTGGAGATTACTGTTTACTTATTTACACCTAATTTATTATAACTTAAAATAGCAAGTTAATCTTGTCAAATGGCATGGACATGATCATAGTTTCACGACTCTCCTAAATCCTGGTAAACAAATACAATATTTACAAACCCAAAAAATAAAAAAAAATAAAAAAAATAAGGTACCTCAAATGTATGGAGCATAGAGTAAGATATGGACAGTTTCCACAAGCACTATGATGATTTATTGGCTCCGGTAACTCCATCACTGGTAAGTCTTTACTCTCCGGTTCCATCGTATCCTCACCCATAAAATACTTCTCCAGATCCATGGACAAAAACTCATCATTATCACCGCTAGCTTCTACACTTTCCTGCACTTTTTGTTTATGGTACAAATTGTCTATTTTTTTTATATTGGGTTCTTCTTGAGAGGGTTTGTTGCTGTTTTTCTGTGACCAGCTGGCGAGATAGCGTGCAAGATCGTTTCTCAGCATTATCAGATCACGCTTTTCCGAATGTCCTGCTGATATTTCATGCATACTGATCGATTCCCTGTTGAGATTAAGAACTATATTAACAAGGGTCACCATATTTTCATAATAATACATAAATATATGTATATATTACGATAAAACTAAAAAATTGTTAACAACCTAACCGACACGTCAACAGATTCAAACAATTTATTTGTTCAATTTTGGAATAACTTATTGAAACTTATAAACCTCATTGTGATATATTTTTAATCATTGAAGATAATATTAACAACTCTCAAAATGAAACATGAAACCGAAAAGACACAGAAAAAAACGGTGGCAACTGGGAAACGAACCCAGGACCGCATGATCTATCCGGGACCTGTGCTCTAATCAACTGAGCTGCAGCTACCCCAATCCGTTCCATCATATTTATCAGTATCATATTTCGATTTCTAAGAACTTTTAATATTATCTTCAATTAATTCCCATATATAGGGTGTTTTTTTTTAGAGGTTTGGTTTTTTAACACCTGTGAACTGGCCTCCACGATCGTGTGATCTCACACCATTAGATTACATTCTTTGGGGGTATGCGAAGTCACTAGTCTATACTGATAAACTACAGACGTTGGACCATTTGGAAGTCAACATTCGCCGTGTTATTACCGATATACGGCCCCAGTTGCTCGATAAACTTGTCGAAAATTGGACTTCAAGATTGCGCTTCATTCGAGCTAGCCGTGGCACTCATATCTATTAAATAAAGCCAATATCATAGACATTAATATTATTTTAATGTGTTTTTTTTTTTCATTTGGAATTTGTATACCTCTAAAAAAAACACCCATTATTTTTGGCTGCTACCTTTTTCATGAATACAAGTTTCTACCCAAATTTATTTGTAATCTTTTTAGATAGTGTTTCAATTTATTTGTCGTAGTTGACATTGATTACAGGTTTGGCTAACCCTATCTGACCACTTTCGTATGATCAAGTCCATGTCGACCAAAAAAAATTGCACGCCATCGAGTGACATGCGATCACACAATCAAAGTATAATCAATATTGAGATGTCTGCGCTCAGAGTGATTTTAATGGAAATTCATCACATATAGCATTCGTACTATTTGATTCTATACGTAATCTATGAGTGATTTTCAGTTAAGGCGATACGTCAGTTATTTTTGATACTCTATGTAATTTTTTTGTTCCTTTTTTGTATGTCATTTGGCGCTCAAGAATTTTTAGTTTGGCCGAAATTCAAGGAGTGCGAAGCTGCAAAGCTCATTACAGCTAGCCTCCACTAGATACTGTAGCAGGTACTGCCCGGCTATACCCTAGTTGGACATCTTCTAATTGAACTATGCATATCTTGAAGAAAATTTCAGAGGTAGCAAATTGTTTAGTTTTTTTTTTAATGCAAAAATAAGTATTTCTTATTGTAACTCTATTTGACTTTATTAAAATTGAATGAAGGAAATGTGAAACCTTAAGTAAAGCAGCAGTCCAGCGGAATGCGGCGGTATGGCACTACCCAGATTCTCCATCATCATGGTGTACAAGATGACCTGGCCGCGATGTTCAGCGGAAACCGAGGCTTTACCAGTCTTCAACTCCAGCGGCATCAGCCTCTTCACTGGAAAAATTAAAATAAACAAAATAGTACAATAAAACATGTAACGAAAATTTGTTTAATTCGTACAAACCAATACGCAGTTAAAATGTTCGTATATTTTTAAAATTTTATTTATTTAACTTAAAATAGAGCACGAAATTGGTTACATGTATTCTAATTTGAACATAATATCTACAGACAAACATTTTTACAATTCAACTTTGGGGATACCGTGTGGAGGGTTGTGGTGAGGAAAGGAAGGAGCGAGCTGTGTAAAACAACTTCCTACAACTGTGTCTCGAAGAGACCCATGTTGTAGGAAGGAAACACAGAGGTTGACAAATCATTACATGGCTAAACTGTTGATAGAAATGACCCATTCTCATATTATGACTGTTCAGTGTCAAAGTAAGATCATTTCATTTTGATTGAACGCAACCAAATAATAGCCAATTCATTGTACCTTTCTATGATTTTCAAATGTCATAGTAATAAATAACATCAACTGCCTAATTCTTTACTTTATTCTCACGAAATTCTCAGTAAATAACAGCCTTCATTCCCTTACTGTAAAGAGACTCAAGCCTTGTTAAAACATGAATGTATCAATCATAAAAATGCACAAAAATGTTAACAACCAAGTGTTTTCATTTAATGAGTTAACAACAATTCCATCTGCATCAACTATCTCGATATTATTCAATCCATCCATAAAAGTCGAAGATTTAAAACCTCGGGCCTGATCGAGGATTTCGTGGCGGAAATAATGGCGAACATCAACCGTGTAGAAATTGATTAAAAACATACATTTTCTATTGAGCTTATCGTGAATGGTAACTTCTATTGTTACATCAATCTTTCCCTTCACCCCGATGTGAGGAGACCAGATATTCTCCTCAATGTCCACTATTCCGTCAATGGAGCCATCCCACTCTGTCTTCTCTGAGGGAGGCCTCTGAAATCATATACACAGAATTATGAGTATGAGTGAAAGACACTCATCAGTAAAACCGTACTGTAAGTACCTAACAGAATAGAGAATTTTAATTATCACAATTATTTTCTGAGTAAATGGGTTTTACCGACAATATTAATAAATCATTTCAAAAACCATATAAAATAAAATTTGGTGGTGGTAAATAAAATCATATAGGTAAGTCATCTCAATGTGGCCTAAACACAGTTTAAAAATGGCTTTGAACGCCGAAGTAGCTGTCACAATAATATTAAAAAATACTTGCAAAACTTAATAATAACATTATTAAATTTAATTTACTTAGCATTTTTTTTAAAAAACTATATAATGCGCAAATGAATGAAGGAATCAAGTGAAAAAAATATCTAAGTTGGGTCATGACAAGTCGAAATAAAAGAAAAGTGTGTATATTGAGTCTACCTTATTCTGATATCCAACATTCTTAAGTTTCTGATTACCAATCTTCACAACGTATTTCTCTATGAATCTGGCGATCTGTGGGGTGAACTTTATCATTTCATCTATGGCTTCCCCGTCTGACATTTTGGCATCGTAGAGCATGTAGACACACTGCTGGGTTTTCAACATGGCGCGGCATTCTGCTTTTATCTCTTCCAAAGTCTGGAGGTTTTTGGATAGAGACACTTGGAAGAGCTCATGGACTAATGAACCAATCACCATCTGAAAATTTTTATTATTATATTAATAAAATCAAGAAATATATTTTTGACGTACCAAATGTACTACAAATATATGCCAAAAAAGTACTATTAAATACGGGACCCCCCACTAGAGCATGTATTCATGACACTAGATCGAATCAAAATGACATAACAAAAAAAAATTCTAGTTATAAAACCACTTTCGGACAAAGAAACATGTATTTTGCAACAAAACTCCACAACGTCCTTCCCCCAGATATAAAACAAATGGTAAAGTTTAATGGGTACAAGTCAAGAATTAAAGTCTGGCTGAAAGAGGTCAATGAAACAACCTTAAAAACAGTACTGAAAACGATATATATAAGACGCATCTAATTAGATGACATTAAATTAATTAACTCTAGTCCGCCCTCAGTACAGGACACCCTAGTGAGGAGGACTAAGAAAAAACACTAAAAGATCAAATAGTTTACAAAATATAGTCATCAGTATGCCATTCTGTATTTTAAACTGTTATTCTGTAAGCATTTTTATACCTGTACCATATTTTGTATTTTCACGTGATTATTTATATAGTCAATAATACAAACTAAAAATAATAAAACTACATATTTAGGGTCCAAGCCGAAATGAGAGGAGTAGCAAGAGTCACAAAATGGGATCGAGTAAGAAACTAGATTATCTGAGGTGTATTTAGCACCGAAACTCCGCTACTATTCACAGAAAAGTCACAGATGAAATGGTTTGAAAATGAACGAAGAATACCAGAAGACCGGCTTCGACATAAAATGCTGGCAGCAATTCCAAGGGGAAGATATACAGTAGGATGCCCGGAGACCGCTGAAGTAGCCCAGAGCGGGGACGCTTTGAGGAGCTTTGTCGAAGTGATGAGTACAAGATGAGAAGTTAGTAGATGAATAAGTTAATATTACACAACTGCTGACTCTGTACAAATCGCAAGTGCGCCCCACTGTAGAATTTGGCAGCCACCTGTAAACCACCAGCCCCAAAATATCTGAAAAAACCCTTAACTCTGTGCAGAAACGGAAGGTCTGTTTGATAAATTCGCCTATCTTAATAAATACACTGCAATCTTTGGAGCACAGACGTCAGGTGGGAATGCTGTCCTTATTCTACCAGTATTTTAATGGAAGATACTCTGAGGAACTAGTGTCATTGATCCCTTCGGCACCGGTGCATAGTCGGGAAACATGCCAAACGCGCACCCAACATTTGCACACGGTTGACATTTGTCACATGAGAACGTATCACTTCTATGACTCGTTCTTATGTTCAACAGCTCGGCTGTGGAATGATCTGGGGGCCTCTGTGTTTCCTCCATCCTACAACATGGGTCTCTTCAAGACCCAAGTTCATTCCTTCCTATCCTCTAAAAGACCCTCCACACAGCATCCCCACAGATAATATAGGCCTTGAGAGAAATTATTTCCTTCAGGGTCTACTGTTAAAAAAAAGGACATTCAAAATTTTACTTACAGCCCTATTCCCCCCGTCCACCCCCTTGAACCTGTCTCCGAGAACCGCCTTCCTGCTGCAGAACAGCGACCCAACCACGGCCGTGCCAGAAACCAGCAGGTCCGGCTGCTGCACCAGCAGACCCTCGCTGTTGGTGATGCGGAATCCTGAGTCCACCCTCATGGCCATCAGTGATATGATGTCGCCGGGAGATATCATGGTTTCCATCCTGAGGAATCATAAAAATTTATAACAAATTAATTAATTTTTAAAAAAGAAAGATTAACATTTTAATAAACCGATCCTCTTCAATTATAAATTAAATAGTGTCTCTCTCTACCATCAAATCTGTTAAGGACCTTGGCATCACTTTAGCCTGTAAGCTTTCTTTTCGTTACTGCATAAATAATGTAGCTAATAAATTACTAAAACTTCTCGGCTTCATCAAAAGAATTGCCTGTGACTTCAAGAATATAAATACGCTAAAAACTCTTTACTGATCACTGGTTAGTCCTCATCTTGAATATGCCAGTCTCCATTTTGTGCTGTTCATATTTATCATATTGAATCCATACAACATTGCTTCTTATGAGGAATTGCATGAAGATTAGAGCGGGAAAGAGGCGATTACTCATGTGATGAAATCGAACAAACCTTAAACATTTCTTGATTAGAAAAGTATAGGAAAGACATTAATCACATCTGCATTTTCAAAATAATGAATTGTATTATTGACCCACCTTTCTTATTGCAACTCATCCAGTTCAACAAGTTCCTTGCCGTAGACTCAGAAACAATTAATTGCTTTTCCTCAATCAACACTCTACTAATTATGGGTTCTATTCTCCGCTGCCCAGATTGTTGAGACTTATTAACTCAAGCCATGGCCTTAAAAATTTTGGTGCCAGTCTAAATGACTTTTGTCAGTCTTTATGGAAAAAAAACTTTGGAGAATTAATATGTCTAACATCAGTGAGTTTACAAAAACCTTGTTCAGGCATTGACTTGAATATTCTCTATAATGTATATATATTTAGATACTTCCCAACCTACCTCTTCCCCATCGCCTTCCCCTCCCAACTCCCTTCAGCCTCACAACATACCAAAATTGGGAATGCCAGTCACAAAAATTTGAATTCTCCCTACTTCCTTTATAACTAGCTAACTAAGTAACTACAATGACTTTTCTTCGGGGGGTTAGGCAGATAGGATAGACCGCCACACAACTGTGTTATTAATTGTTTTTGTGTTTAATTTGTAGAACTCGTAGAACTTTCATACATACTCTTCTGTTATTCTGACTCTTGACATGATGAACCGACTCAATATTGATCGTACCATGTCTTCCTTGGGCGTCCCCGACTTCTTCTACCATTCACTGCCGTGTTATATACTCTTTTTGTGTCGGACAGCAGTCTTATTAACCAAAATAAAAGTCCTTTGTTTAACTGAAATCTCCCTACACGTGTCTATGACTCTCAAGATTGAATTATTAGCGCAAGTAATTAATTTTCGACCCTGTGAAGCATTTGCAAATATGTTTTTTGCTCCTTTTTTATCCCATGCATTTCTGTAGAAATACGAATAATTGCTGATAACAACACGCGTAGATCTGTACAACTTATCCCTATAAATAGACATACGACTGGTCCAACCAGCCAGTTGTCAGACGGCTTTCGAAGTCACTGTTTAATTTGAAAATCCTTACCCAAGGTCCCTGAAGAGGAAGCCAGCAATTTACAGTCGACGTAACTGACGTGAGCGTCCAGTACACTCCTTATACACATAAAAATAACTCACCAACAACCTTCCAATGTGCAGGTGGTTTTGTTTTCACCATTGGTTGATTTTAATGATAAGATTTTCATTCTATTCGTCGAGTCCATAGAAACTGAGATCACTTCACATCTCTGCCATTGCGTCAAATCAAGTTCGTCTTCTTTCACAAAACTTTTCTCCTGAAATTAAAATTTATTCGGAACATAAATAAATTACAATACCTATAAAAGTAAATAGTATATATAATAAAATAATCAATACTCAAAAGAATACTTACCAACTCCGTGTCTCCTTCCCAATCATCTTTAAATAAATCATCCATCCCATCTTCATGGGGATTATTAGAACTTCTAAATTCTTTCGCAAAATCAAATTCATCTTCTCCTTTAACTTCAACTTTATTATTAACGGCAACATTGGCTTTATCCTCTATTATAATAGTTTCTTCCAATAAAGACCCATCGAAATCTTCACCCAAATAATAATCTAATTCAGATTTGGAACATTGCGGTAACACTGCAGATTTTTGTTCCGCATTAGAAAATTGCGATTTTTGTTCCGTATTAGAAAATTTCTTTTTTTTCAACGGTGAAACAAATTCACTTGGAACGCATTGCTCATCACTTTCGTGGTATTTACCTTTCAATAGTAAATTGGCAGCTTTTTTATTTGCGCTAATTGACAATTTCTGTTTTTCTTTTTGAATGGCTTCGCTAGCGCTTTGAAATTTGGTTTCTCCGATCAAATAAGATTTTTCAGGTGTTGGAGATAATTTTCTCTTGCTATTAGAAAACTGGCGTATGGTATTTGAACTATTTTCACCTGTTAGATCAACAACATTATTTGTTTTTGAAATCTTTGATTTTTCGTTTATTTCTTTTGGTGGGACAACAACAACTCCTTCTTTGGAAGTTTTTTTCAATTGTAATTTAGATAGTGCGGGTTTTGCAAAGAATGATGCAATACTGGGTTGTGCTTTCGGCGCAGGCTGCAAAAAAGTTTAGTGCCGATTAGTGATGTGTTAAATCCCCGGAAATTTATTTTTGGGGAATAACCTGGGAAAATTCCTCAAACAGGGAATATTGAGGGAATTTTCATCCAATGATGAAAAACACATACCAATTTATTTATTTTAAATTCAAATACAGTATAATATATTTTTTAAACCTATCGACTCATTTTAAATCAAAAGCACGCAAAATAATATTATAACGTTTTCATTAAACGTAAAACTTAACTGCCGTTATTAATAAATAAAAATTTACTATCAAAGACTGTATCTTATTATTTTATCAGTGCATTATAATATTTCTTATGTCAAGGCTGCCATACCAATTGTATGAAATATACCATCACTCCATTACAATATTTTTTTAATATTTTATCATTTAGAGGATGCCGAGGACAGAACCTTTTGAATTTTTGGAAAATACGGAATAGTACCGAAGATATAAGAAGTTGAAATGAGATTTCTGAGACGAATGTGTGGTAAAACTATGTATACTCATGTGAAAAATGTTGAGATTCGCAAAGAATGCAAAGCTGATGTAAGTGTAATGAGTAAAATTAAGAAAGGGACGCCTAGATGGTTTGGACATGTAGAGCGAATGAACGAAGAAAGGCGTGTAAGGAGAATATATGATGCGAATGTAAATGGAAGAATAAGTTGGGGATGCCCTACGAAGACATGGCACGATCAAGTGAATCAAATACTTGAGTCGGGCCATGTCAAAAGTCAGAATAACAGAGGAGAATGTATGAGACGATGTATGAATGTGAATGAAGCAAGAAGTGTATGCCAAGATCGAGTTGTTTGGCCTACTCTGCCTACCCCTGCGGAGAAAAGGCGTGATCGTGGCGGACGGCCGATAAGGGTGTGATGTCACGGTACACACGATAACTGGCTCGGCAGTGCCACAGCACTGCCATTAAAATTATGAATTGTGACATCACGAGACACAATTGTATACGTTTTACCCGAGTTCATTTTGAAAACTAACAATTTCTTCATTTTTCAGATTTCAAAAAAATTATTATACTCTCGTTACTATTTAAATATAACGCATTTTCATCAAAACTAAAAAATTAGGAGACAACATAATTTAGAATAACACTCTTAAAAATAATAATTTCCTGACTTTGGGGAATTTACATTAGTCCGGGAAATATTGGGATGTGTATTTTAACTAACCTCCTTCTAAGCTATGCGGGGACACTTGAGGGTTTAGAATCATTGATAACTTTAGCTTCGTTCAACTAAAATATTAGAGTCCTAGACCTGCACCCAGAACGAGTAACCATAAGTTACTTATACCGGGGGGGGAAAGTGGTGGGTAACCTTAACTGTCACCCTAAGAATAATAAGGAAACTGTCACATATAGAATTTTTTTAAACATTCTGATTATAATATAAATACGGGTGATCAAACACACCGTATTACAGAAACTATGAGACCACGAGCATAGCAGAATATTTAAAAAAATATTCTGGATTTTAAACCAAACTGTTTACTGGAGAATTTCTGAAATTTTGGGTGTAATGATGAAGGAATTAATAAATAAAAAAATCACTTGAATTGAAAGTAATAAAAGTGAAATTAAGTAATATATTTATATAAGACGTATTTATTTCTAGCTTACTTTCAATGGAAGCGTGGATTTCTTCATGTTAAAACCGAGATATTTCTCAAACTACACAAAAAACAGAGGTGAAATCATTTGAACTGTAATTATTTTTGGTAAATTTTTACAATTCAGGCTCGTATCTAAATTGTATTGTCAATTATCACAAAATTCGGTACATTTTCCATTCATTTTTTCGTTTGTTTTGACAGCGACAGGTGACAGAGTTAACAAGAATATTTACTATATTTACCGCGAAAATTGACAAATAAATTTATAGCAGTCGAGTTGAGCTATCATTAGAGTTGAACGCTCAGCCAAATCTGGGGCAAGTTGTTAATTTTATAATAAATGTATATTTACAATGAGATCGTCAGCAATTTTTTTTTATATTTTGATGAAAGTGTATTATATTTAAAGAGTTATAATGACAGTAAAATTATTTTTTTTGATATCTCAAAAAATGACGATGTTTTGAGCTATCATAGAGAACTTGAATAAAACGTCCGCTCAAATTACCCGTGACGTCATGAATCACAATTCCACAACGGCTTGCGGCGATCCCTCGCGCACAGTAACTGCTCGCCCATATCAACAAGTCAGTGCATCTCGTCGTGTTATTTTTAGGATATAATTTAGGTTTTAACATTATGTCAGTAAAGGGTAAATCTTATAAGTACTGTATAGTGCCTAAATGTAAAAACACAACTTTAAAAACGCCAAATAAGCTATTTTTCTTAGTTCCAAAAAATGCAATTCTGCGAAAAAAATGGTGCCGTATTATGAGACGCAATGATCAAGTGCCTTTATCGAGTTCAACTTCTTTGTTCTGTTGCGAAGATCATTTCAATGTAAGTTCCAACCTTTTATTCTATGTAATGCCTATTGGTACCATTTTAATTTCTAAAATCATAATGAACATTTGCCAAATACGTAGGTATACAGTTGTTGTGCCATTTTAATATTTATTGGCGCGCGTTGACAGTTGACACTCGACTCTTATCTTATTATTGTAGTGATGTGAACTCGTTTTATTAATCGACACATCTTTACACAATTATATCGAGAACTCGATTAAAGTAAAGCTTGCCTTTCAAAATGAATACATATTAAAAATTTCACGCATTTGCTGTTATTTTGTACAGTACCTATTATAAATTATTTAATAACATATTATTTTCAGGTTGAAGAGGATATGGAAAACTATCTGAAGTATAAGTTGGTCGGTGGCATATTAAAACTGAAGAAAGGTGTTATTCCTCATATATTTCACTGTCAAAAAAATACCAAAGCGATTTTACTAAAACCAACCTACGTTAGGAAGCGGCGGAAAGGATGTTTCGGAAAAATCTTATCTAAAGACACCCCCACTTCATCTTCAATTCAAGAAACTGAGTTTGTTGATTGTGGACGCATTATAACTGAAATTGACCCAACGACTTCTCCATCGGATATTCCTATTCAAAAAAGTGTTAACATGTCTAAATTGAATAAATGCATACAGGTTAATATAAAGGTCAAAACACACAACGCGTCCACTAACACCACAACTATTAAAAAAGAACACACATAATAGTTCAGGATAACAAAATGTAGGAGACTCCCTGTTAGCAACCTGATTTATCATTAAATTCATGTTTCATTTCTAGAAGAATATTTCTATATGTGAAGCTAATTTTTAATCAACTTGTTTTAAAGATTCTGAGAAGTCTCCTAAGTCGCCTACAAAAGTCACGTGCAAAGGGGGATTTTAAGGAGCATCTCGAGAGAACCAAAACAGTTTTTAGGATTACCAAAGGAATCATACTTTTGCATAAAACTCCTTTCTGAATCCATCAAAAGTCCTGACCTACACATTCCATTGAAAAAATCTACTCGATCAATCCCATTCCCTTCTGGCGCCAAATTTTGGATTTTCTAAGAGCTTTGCTGCAAAAATAGTAAGAAAAACATTTCCTTTGATTGCCAGTTGCATGAAAGACTATAACATTTGCATCTAAGGAAAAAATACGGTCAAATCTTCCACTCCCTTTTAGAAGGAAATACTAGAATGTCCATGGTATTATCAACTGTTTCAAGATGCAAATTGATAAGCCAAGCAATGCTATCCAGCAAGGTCTCACTTGTGTCCGGTTATAAAGGTTGCAACACGATAAAATATTGTATATCGATCACATAAAACCGCCCTATAATCTATGGTTCTGGTGGTTATGGAGGCTTAACTACCGATCGAGGACTGCGATTATCTTTCGAAGCTTCAACTGGATGTGGTTTGTTAACTGACGGAGGCTTCAAAGATATCGCCCATTTATTAGAACACTAAAGATATACACTACTGCAGCTATCAAGTGTGCAAACATGTTATTCTAACCAAAAATGTGGTACCGTAAACAAAGAGGATTGCGACTCTGCCTGTGCATGTGGAAAGGACCATTGACAAGTTACGAGAGTTCATGTTCACTTCCCCGTGACGTGTGTGTACAGGGTCTGTCGCAAAAGTATCGAAAAAATATTCCTGACTGCGCTAGAAGGGGTAGCGGGATGCGCCGAGTGGTAGGGATGGTAGAGGAAAATCGCAGCTACCAAACGTGTTGCCGCTCAATCCTCTCCGAGCAACAGTAAAGCTAGCACAGTGATCCGCGCAAAGTGTGTTTTGTTGTTGCGTCGGAAATCAAGATGCAATATTTGTTGGAACAGCGGGCAGCCATCGAATTCTGCGTTCGGCTGAAAAAAACCAGTATCAAGACCCTGGCCATGATTCGGGAAGCCTTCGGAGATGAATCCATGTCACAGGCAAGAGTTTATGAATGGCACAAACAATTCCAAAAGGGCCGGGAATCAATTGAAGACGATGTGCGCGTTGGCCGACCGTCAACTTCCAAAACTGATGAAAACGTCACAAAAATGAGCGAAGTGTTATAGTCTGGTCGTCGTCTCGGTGTCCGCTTAATAGCGAAGAAGTGCAATATTACAAAGAAACGGTTGCGCGAAAGGATTCGCCGCATTCGAAAGGAGATCGACAACACCTGGATTTTGCATTACGACAATGCCCCCTCACACTCAGCTCTCGTCGTCCAGGAGTTCCTCGCTAAGCGAGGCGTGGCAACCGCCATACAGTCACGACTTCTTTCTGTTCCCCCGCATCAAGCGAAGCCTAAATGTACGCCATTTGGAGACGTTGGATGTGGTGAAAACCGCTTTGACGCAGTGCCTTAAGGGGGTTCCGTCTTCTGCCTTTCAGGGTGCCTTCTATGACTGGAAGAAATGCTACAAAAAGTGTATTGACGTGCAAGGGGCGTATTTTGAAGAATATTAAGTGTTTGTACGTTTATTGGCAATAAATTGTCTGAAAAAAATTATTCTCGATACTTTTGCTACAGACCTGTAGATTTACATCAAATTAACATGTTGGATTACATTATTCTAAAAGCGTGTGGAATAGTGAACCTTCAAAGAACACTATTTGATTCTACTGTAAAAAAATTGTAATCTGTATTCAATCTGTGAATTTTCTTGGAAGTGAATAAAATACTGTACAATTTGATTTAAAAATTATTTTATTATTAATGTAGTTTTTCAAAAATGTTTCAACTCCATTTATTATATCCAAGCAGTTATCGTGCATAACATCAATAATATCAGTCTTCTTTAAAGTTCTAAAATCTGGCTTTCTTAGTCAAAATAGAGTTTTGCGTTTGTTGGAAAAATGCACAAACGCAGTAAGTAGTATTGTTTTGTCTATTATATTTTTGTATGATAGATTAGGTAAGGTACGTGGGTAGTGTTTCACACTGTTCTCCTTTATGGAGAATTTTATTTCAATCACATCTTCCTCTATAAGACCATCAGGTGAAACTCCTATTATAGGAACAAAGTTATACAAAATCAAACCAGATTTTTCGATATACTTTTTTTTTATATCCCCAACTCTAGACCTTGCATTTTCTTCCATTGGGTTATTATTGTATCTTTGTAGATGTACCACCATTAGTTAGCAGCGGGCAACTTCATGCGCTATCGATGCTGTAATACGACCGTACCCTATAACCGTATCGTAACTCATAACAAAGCTTAGAATCCGCTTGATTAGTAGATGTTTCCACGAGGTCACATAATTTCGTTGTTATTTTTTCGCCATTTAAGTAACTACACTGCTTCTTGAACTCGCATGCCAAAACATGCGTTGATAGGCTTTCTAAACCACTTTTTTTTTCTAGAAAGTAGTTCATTATTTGTGATTCGTTTTTTCTTTGACTGACCAACGACTTAATGCAAAAAGTTTGCGTTTTCCTCGTGTAAAGCGTCCAACTTCTGGGTAGGTACCTACCCATACATTTATGATAAATTTAGCAGAGACACCAACATTCGACAGTGCGGCCTTTTCCAATATCACTTTACCGCTGTAATTACTAGTTGCAGGCTCTTCGGCTCTCCGATGAATCCACATTAAAAATGTAACCGTGTTTTTACAATCCCCTTTGCTCGCCGCATATCTGGACAGATATTATTTCTTTTTCGTTTGTATTGTAAAGAAGGGTACAGTTGTATGGCGGTGCCAGAACTGTATTCTATTTCCCTTACACTTCGCTATCTCTTTTTACCTGGACATAACCAAGTGCATCATCTCCGAGTCTACGTTCTTTGCAAAATCAATGTAAAATATTGTTCCTGCCCATGAAGTATGAAGGGGAGTGAAGCGACTGTCCGACCGCGAACGAACTCGACGAATGCAGTCTCATCACGGCTGACCGCGGCGCCGGAGCCCGGAGTGCCGGGGCATCTGTCTTACCGGCAAACCAACTGCAAGTGGTCGGAGTGCTCCTTGAGTTTTTAATATTAAAAAGCCAATTTACACAAATATTCATTATGGTGAAAGAAATCAAAGGTTACACCCTTGCTTTTTCAATATTTTTCAGAACTGCATGTCCAGTAATGTAAGAATTTTTCAATTATAATTAGAGATTCATAATACCCCGGGAACGCCTGTAATCGACTGAAGCCCATGTTATCTCTATGATGCCCATGTTGTTGCCCATATTTCGAATGCTGATATTTACTCTATTTGTGTACCTCAATGCCTACAAAACAATATTTTTTTCTAACTGTTTTACTGGCGCAATAATCCTACAAACGTCAGGATAACAATGTTTACTACAAGATTTAAAACAAACAGAAAGGAAATCAAAACACATAGAACAAATTTAATATTATATAATGATAATATCGACAGGTTAGTTGCATCGAGAATTGGCGATAAGAAAGGAATGCACCTCACTAGCCACGCGATCTGACGTTTTAGTTATTAACCGCGATAAAGCGAGAATCTAATGGAAATAATAATATATGGCTTAAAAATCTATCTTCGGCAAGTTGTCAGACTGACCACGCACAAACGCGTTTTTCATTTTTGAGAAAATATGTTAATTTTATCACTACTAACTATCGCAGTGTTTATTTGCACTAGAACGAGGGGGGGTAAATGCATAGATATACTTACTGCATGGCGTATATTGCCGCGCCTGTCATTAAATGAACCGTGACGTAACACGGGTGACGTGCGATATCGACCGGCCGCGGGCCGGCGGGATTCGCCTTATAGAATATCAACCTTTTGACGGCTTACCCTGAGTGTTATGTAGGCGAAGTCGAGCCAACGCGATTGCGACAGCGATTTAATGCGAAGAGATGCTAGCGACAACGCTGTCCTACTTGCCCGCATAGACGGACGCAAGAGTTTTTTTTTATTATTTGAATATGATACACACAAAATTTTACGGAAATAGATATCTCAAAGCAGAGAAGTCAAATCGATATTATTGTATTTCTGTTCATAATATTTTCTTAGCTTTAACTTAGACGACTTGGTCAGGCTCCTTGGGAAAACATTTTTTAAGCTGTATTATAATCTTATTCATTCTACTTTATATGTTGAAAAATAGCAATTACCGACGCGTCCACTGCGCGAGAAAATATCAAATCAGCTGATTACATTGCTGAAGTCCCGCGCTGCACCGCGCCATTCATCGCTTGCTATTTATCACGTAAGACGCTTCCGAGAGATTCCAACTATTTGAAATTTTTACGCAACGTCGCACCGCGTCATCGTCGCATCGACTTCGCTCACGTAAGACGGAGCGATATCTTCTGTTGGCACTATATTAAGTATTTTCCAAAAATTTCTCTTTTCAACATACGTAAGTACCTTACTTAACGTGATGAATATTTGTAAATAACATGAAATTTCGTTGTAGGAGGTAACCTCATTAATTTCCATGGGTCTCGTCTCCACAAGGAATATCTATCTCTTGGAGTAATCAAGGGGGAAAATATTCTAAATTGGAAATCAAGGTAAATAAAAAAAAGATGCCACACACTGTCAATACAGCTTGACGCACTTGGCATAATATAAGTTCTTTTTTTATATGAATACCGCACAAGAGTCCCAACTGCTCCCAACCGTCTGGATCCTGTGAGACTATGGCATCCCCAATTGGGGAATGTTGTGAGGCTGAAGGTATTGGGGAGTGGAAGGAGAAGGGGAACAAGAGGAAGGTGGGGAAATACCTGGCTATTCAGGTCTGGTTACCAAACACGGCTAAAAGCCATTTCAAGCAACGTTTCAATTCTGAATGGTTGTCTTTCACCAGGGCGATACTGAGAGTATCTTCCACTCTGGAACGTGCGCAAATGAACTATATATTATTTTTTAATTAATTAATTGTGAAACAACACAAATTAATTAAATAAAATTTACTTGCGCACGCCGGGATTTGAACCTGCGACCTTCGGATTCGTAGTCGAGAGCCTTACCCATCGACCATGGGAGCCGTCATAATTTAAAGTGGGTTTGTATATTAAAGTATCTGTTCGCGCAACACACAGCGGCTCTCATATTCTGAAGCAGCGCATGCTAGAGGTGCATGGAGGGGGTCATTATTTTTACCGGGATCGCGGAGTGTCTCATATGTCATCTGTCACATTGACTGCCGTACCACGTTTACCTTGATAATGCATACTTCCCGCCTGTCGGAACCTTTATTACTCCGAGGTTGGAACTGGATCGATTCCGGTTCTTTAAAAGGATAAGGAATTATCCTTAAAATAAATTATTAGACTTTTTGCTAACTGCGCCTCTGATTCTTGGATCATAGCAGTTGCTGTCATTCAGCGAATGACATTCTTTAAAAATATCGATATTTGCGTAGTTTTAACAAAATCAAAAACACAATATTATCATAAGTATTGACTTTAAACATTATTAGTTATTTATTTTCGTCATTTTTCCAGCAAGTATTCACTTGGCCGTACACTCAATACTCGTGAATGTTGTCGGAAATGTCAGAGCTTCCTAAGCTCTTACTAAACGCCGGTATTTATACTTTGAAAGGCTGTCAGTTGGTCTTGGCCGATTTGTTGTTATTCCTCGAAGGTCGAACACAGAATGAAAAGATTGGTGAGGGGAAAGGTGCGCAGCGAGGGGGGACAGGAGGGGGCAGATATATTATCAAGAATCGCTCGGCTAGCAGATCATAGCAGATAAACGTAACCACGTCCACAAGCGTAATAAGTTATGCTTCGTGTGTGTGCCGACTGTATGGGATTGTATGGCGAGCGATATCGCAGCGTATGCCCCGAACATACCTATTAATATCAAAAATAGCGTGTGTGTTGCGGGCATTAAATCCAGAGATAATTTGTAACCTGTGGTTCTCAACGCGTGCGCCGCGGCTTCCTCTCAGATGCGACAAATGAGCTAGACAAGTGCGAACAAGTTACCTAGTAATTGTTGCACACTAATAAAAATATCCACACCGCCGGATCTGCCATACGTCCATACTGTTAGCGATAAATAAAACGCTGGGTAGATGTAAACGAGGTATAATATTTAAAAGATTGAATGTGTGTTCAATAACAATGAATTGCTTTATATCCTTCGACACGCGGAGTTTGAATGCTCGGTTCTTGCCGGGATGACGCCGAGGAGGTAGCTCCCTTCCCTGCCGACCGAGTCGATAGCCGCGCTTCTCGTGGCGATACGGTGAACCACGGGTGAAGCGTAGATCGCTGTTCTACCGACAGACGAGAGCGACGCATTTGGTGGCGAATTAATACACCCATCACCCATGACGACAGCATTTGAATGTGCTGCTAACAATACAGTGCATAAAACATAGGCGCAATCTCTGAAGATGCACCGAAATTATTCCCTAAATCATTATTACTAATGATGTCCCATAACACAGAATAATTATGTCTTATATTGCGCTCGAAACAGTACAACTCGTCTCTATGGCGCCGATGTGTGCACTGAACGATCGTCAAAAAATGTATAAAAAAAATTTTTCTATCACGGAATTTTTTTACGAATTACTTAATGGTTGGTTGAGCGTAGAGCCTGTTTTTCTATTAATCATTTCGTGTGCTTGGAGTCCTGTACGCCGCTTTGCTATAGATAATAACCAATTAGGATTTCAGACTTTTGTTTCCAGCCTTCAAAATAGTTTAAATGACACAGTTAGAGATGATCAATATTCCTGTCCCTATTAAATTGTCCAAATGACTTTGCAGACACTGGACCGCAAGATGCTATTTTTCAGAGAAACCAAAGGTTGGTTTTTTTAATCATGCGTAACTTATGTATTATAAACAAACAAAAAAATCATGAATATAATCTTAAGTCTCTGTATATCAGGAATTAGTCCAAAAATCACCTAAATTTTAAATAGGTAACCGGAGTCGCAGTGACGGTGAGATCCCTCCGTTTTAGATATCAGCCATCTCTAACAAGGCTGGCACGCTGTCAAATACAATTGATTGATTATTTTTTGACAGCAAGCATTCACTTTGTTGTTAGGGATAATTTGATTTGAATACAAATATATTTATTTTAGCACCACTTTACTAAATACATAAACCAACTGGTTTCGATTAAGTCTGAACCTTCTTCAGGGTATTATAAAGTACGCAAGCACTCTGGTGGTCGTTTGTGCAACTATGAATGATCTACCGATGGGATTCGAAACTTACAGACCTCCTCTTTCAATTGCTGTGTAGATCATTTAGATATAACATATAATTCTATATATATATACTCTTTTGTAAAACCTGCAGTTACAATGAACCCCAGGTAAAACTATTATTCATTACGCTGTTACTACATACTTATATTGTACCTACTTTCAGCGCCCTTGAGGTGATTTTTCACTAAATAGGTGCTATATAAATCATCCAAGTATTATTATTACTTCTTTTAACCTCTGATTATTATTTTATGTACTATATTTTTTTACTCCTTTGTATAACTATGTGATAAATATATTCACATGTAAAAGCCTTCTAGGCGTGAATAAATAAATAAATAATTCAGGAAATATAGCTATACGAAATAGAGTCTTTCGTTTTGAATAACTCTGTATTATGAAGGACTTTTCTTTACCAATGCGTAAGGAAGTGTATGGGTGTTTATAATTTAATTATTTATCGAATTAGTCACCTGAAAATCAATTTTAGTATGTAGTAGGTATATTATTAAAAATGTAAACCATCCACTGACATCATAATTAATAGACTTGCCCTGAGAACTATTTCAACGGCTGGAGGCAATGATCATGACACCCATTTTAGCACCAGCCTAGTTCAATGTTGTTCACGTTTGTTTCGCATAATTTTGAATGCGGTAGGCAAATTATAAAACATTTATAAAAAGGGACAAACGGTTGACGGTCTCCGTGGTTGAGTGGTTATGATCTTTGGCTACGAATCTGGAGGTTGCGGGTTCAAATTCCAGCGTACGGAAGTAAAGTTTATTCAATTAAATTGTGTTATTTCACAATTTATTAATTAAAAATAATATGTAGTATATTTGCGGCACGTTACGGAGTGGTAGATACTGTCGGTATCACCCTGATGAAATACCACCATTCAGAATCGAAACGTTGCTTGAAATGGCTTTAGCCGTCTTTGGTGACCAAATCTGAATGGCCAGGTACTTCCCCACCTTCCTTCTTCCCCATCTCCTTCTCCTCAATACCTTCAGCCCCACAACGGTTGGGAGCAGTTGGGACTTTTGTGTGGTATCACATTAACACACAAAAAAAACAAGCTGAACCTAATTACTAATTTGCTGTTTTACTTAAATTGGTGGCACTCCTAGCTCGGCCCTCTTCTTCTGGTTTCTTCCCCTTGCGTGTTAGGGCATCATGTATTATTTACTCTGTGACACCATCCCATACCCGGGGATCTTATAAACGCGCGTTCACTCTACACATCTGAAAATTTGACATTTACACATTGATGTATGTATTTTGTTCGGATACAAAGTGAAAAAATTGGTTCCACTTAGTTGAGGGTAAGCTCGAGTGACTATGTATAACTCTATGCATTTACGTAAATAATTATTGCATACTTTCGTTTCACCGAAACTAACCTAAATAGCTTACTTTATCAATGTGGACTTGATGATTCGTCGAGCGATGAGGAATGTCGATGACATTACTTGATAAAAGGATGATATTCAATCTAAAACAGTTGTATGTATAAGAGGGATTTAAAAAGTTTCAATCTGAGAACAGTTTGTTTTTAACGGTTAGTTCGTCATAAATTCACTGAATCAAGTAAAACAAATCGACCAACAGGTATATCGACGAATCCAGTTTTTTATTTATTTTATTTATTAATGTTGACCTTCCAACAAATACTAATATTTCTTTTTGTAAAGCCCATTTTCATAGTTAAATTATTTCTTAATCTTAGAACTTTTTTAAACTGGCTTTAACAGCCTGAATTCGAGTAGTAGGTGGGGGGTGCGAATCGTCACACGGAGTGAACCCACACAGAAGGAATTACAGCTACCCCGATCAGTTTCATCATTTTTGTCAGTATCATACTTCGATTTCTAAGAACTGTCAATATCATCTTCACTTAATTCCCATATATTTTTGACTGCTACCTTTTCATCATAACAAGATTCTACCCGAATTTATTTGTAGTTTTTAGATAGTCTCAGATATACCTATCCGATTAAAATATATATTTCAATGAGCTTTATAAGTTATTCCAAAATTTAATAAAAAATATGGTTGGCAGATGGTGTTACGAATTGAAGAAATTTTGAACTATCGGGGAAAAGCAATTAAACAAGATTTCTAATTATACATCTATTTAATACATCACTTAAACATAACATTTACACAAGGTCGGGCAATATTTAGGAGGCCTGGATCGACTTGGCCTGAGTTGTTCTCTGTTTGGGAGGGACCGGCAGACGGTAGTTGATGGGCGCCATGTTGTCGGGAGTCCCGAAGAACACCTTCAACCCTTCCCTGGCGGCCATTTCCTTTGCGATCGGGATGCTCTCCCCAAAGCCTGAAATAATACAAATATGATAAATTTAAAATACAAATATGATTTTTAAAGTGGAGAAAAGTATGTTTAATCATTTATCGTTGCGTTTTTGTAAATAAACGTTACCAAAGATTTGTAAAACAAATAACATATCAGCTATCTCCACTAAAAGATATTTTGTAAAACATACAATGGGACAGTCAGAAAAAAGTTAAATTTCTGATTAGATTTTGATAAATGCTAAGCCTATTTAAATTTATAAAATATTTAGTAAACATTTTTCTATTTAAAAACATTATGTTTATCGTATGGTGTAATAATACTATCATTATTTTGAATTAATAGATAATAACTCTCCGACGTCTCTCTCCCCCTTAAATTGATATGCTTTTTGTAATTTTTCTGTATATTGATGTATGTAAAAGTCCAATGGGCATAAGTAAATAAATTACATAGATTTTGTCAAAACGTGTTGTGCGATTAGTTGTTAGATTGAATTGAAAAGGTCAGCATTTTAAAGGTTAATAATTTGAAAATCATCCTTACTATCGCAAAACAGGTTCTTATCCACGTAAATTCCCACTCGGTAGCATGCGAGGATCGTGTTCTTCGCACTCTCTCCAATGAGTCGCAGCTCCGGCTCGTTCATGCCCGCCTTCTTCATCAGCTCCTGCAGCATCTCCATGGGTCTCTCCACGGTCCAGAGCTCATTAACATCCTGGTGGTGGAGCGTGGTGACGACAAAGTCCCGAACGAAATGGCCAGCACGGGACGCTCCCGACGACTCGACGAGAGCCGACACGATGGCCTTGAAAGTGTTGGACAGGATTTCCTCGGTCACCGGGTACTCCTAGAAAAAAAAAATTTATGATTGAGTTTCGGTTGATGAAGAAAAATAACACTTTATTGTGAAAATCAGGAAGTTTGTCAAGAAAAAACCCTAGAACTCAAAATAAAATTGATGTCACCAATTCACTTATTGTGAAAATCAGGAAGTTTGTCAAGAAAAAACCCTAGAACTCAAAAGAAAACTGATGTCACCAATTCACTTATTGTGAAAATCAGGAAGTTTGTCAAGAAAAAACTTTAGAACTCAAAAGAAAACTGATGTCACCAATTCACTTATTGTGAAAATCAGGAAGTTTGTCAAGAAAAAACCCTAGAACTCAAAAGAAAACTTATGTCACCAATTCACTTAAGACCTTTTGACTCCTACGGCTCCAAACCAGCCAATGAAAATGATTGTCTATTTAAAAAAAGTGTATCGATATTTTTAAATGTTTGATCAATTTTATATCAGAAGTAGGATAAAATTGAGCTTAATTCCGTGCATCCGGACACGCCCACAACATTTCTATTGATTAATCTTTGTGTTATGATTCAATACACTATGATAGTGATTCTCAGTGTGGGGTATGTGAAATATGAATCGACAATGGAGCATGCATGGTAACCTAGGCATAATCTTAAGAAACTTTGTAACGTAGCCCACTCTAAGTGCCCTGATGAACTAGGTTCATCCCCTCCTCACAGTCCTGCACTGCATGGAGGGGCGCGAACACCGACGTTCCGGATGCCTGTGACACTTGAACAGTCCAACGCATTGGTGATCTTCCACTGCTTCTCCTTCCTTCCAATTTGCCAGTGACCATGAGCTGACCCAAGTTCGAGTTATGAGTTACGAGCGATGTATCCAAAGCATCTTAGGATACATCGTAGGCAGGCAGTTGATAGTCTATTGTGGATGCCTACCTCTTCCACAATGCCCTAGGTCACATTATATACAATAAGAAACTTCAGTGAAAAATATTACAACTTAAAAATATATATTCATATAGATCAGCAAACGCCGATTCTGAATATACAAGTTTAATTATATATAATTATACGTAGAATTTATAAATCTTTATTTAAAAGTGAATAAAAACACATCTCATCAAAACACCCTGTTATGATGATTATTGTCAGCCACGCATATTCTAGTTTTGGATTTGTATGGCAGTTTTTATTTGTCGATTTTGTTTTATATTTTAAATATGTATTTTTTTATTTGGCGAAATATCAACTTAATTTTGATGAATTTAAGCTCTATAATTGTTGTTAACACAAAAAAAACTATTATTAATGAAAGAAATAAGAATATTCACGGGCAAACCAAATATGAATAGGGATATTATGATAAAGTTATTTTTAAATACTATTATTATTATTAATTGATAAACTAAAGTTCTTAAAAACTTAAGACAAGATTTTTGTGCATAGCGCAGAGGGTAACAATTATTTTTATAAACAATAATTATTAGCCTGAAACACTCATCCAAATTGAAAAAAAAAACCTTTCCGAGAAAAGATAAATGTAATAATAATAAGCCGACGTAGCTCAACGGTAGAGTATCTGACCGGACATCAGAAGGATGCAGGTTCTTGTCCTGCCGGCGACATTTATCTTTGCTCGAAAAGTTTTTTTTCAATTTGGATGTAATGTAAAAATAATTGTTACTATTATTATTCTTTGAGTTAGTTTCTAATAATTTTATTATTTATGTTTAGTTATGGTTTACTATGAATAAAATATGAAATAGTGGATGGTAAAGTTCATCGTTGTTTTGACATTTGACATTCTAACATCGAAACCGACCGGCCATAGATTTGGAGCGTTTTAAAGATTGAAATGAAATTTTTTAGAGCTTTGAAAAATTGAAACATTATTTTAACCATGAAAACTAACTTAAAAATGGATTGGAATTCCTTATTGTGCGGAAAATGATTTAATCTTACTTAGAATTTCCTAAAATCACCTGAGAAAGAATGATGTCTTTGCAGCCGAGGTGTGACGCCACATTGGCCAGGACTTCTGTGGTCATCAGGTGGTCTCTGATAGCCAGGATTCCCTCCAGAGGGAACTTGGGCAAGACAGCTTCGAGGAATGTCACAATGTAGTCGCGCATAAATGTTTCTCCTGCAGAATGTCATTCAATTTGGGTAAACAAGTCATAATGATAAAGAATTCTACAGATATTATGCAAGTAGGTACCCTTCAGTCGGACAGGAAAGTGGAGGGCGCTGCGGTCATTTAAATAGCAACACAAAGATGGTTCGAAAAGAAAAAGAATGTAACTTTAAAAAAGCACTATGGTCCAAGTGCATATTTTTCACATCTTGAATACATGGTGTACAGAAATTGGTGGTATAAATATCGTAGAAATTGAAAAAACCTCAGTATTGATATAATAAAGAGGACACACTGTACAAATTTTCGAAAAATCGAAAAAATATAACACATTGTAAGCCCAGGCGTGGACGGGTGACTTTTGTCACGGCAACAGTTTTGCCACTGTTTCAAAATCCATACAAATCCAAAAAAAGTCACCCTAATGTCGTGTCTCCATGCGATTATATACTGCAATGGAATTTGAATTAGTCTACTGACCATCGCTGTGACAATTTGCTTTTGTTTAGGCGCACTAATGACAGCTAATCTGGATAGTTAGAAGCAGATGGCGCTAGTGTAGTTGGGGGTCATTTATTTATTTGTTTAATTTGGAAGAAACAGCTTTTAATACAAATATATATACAAAAGAAGTTTAACAAAATGTAAGCCAACAAAGTTTCTTGTGCTTACAGTGGTTAAATACAGATCTTTTATTTATGAAGCTAACAAGATAAAGAAACAACAAAATAAGAAGGAAGGGGGGAGAGGAAGAGGAAGATAGGATCGGGACAGGAGATGCTCTCGATACATTTTATAATCGTCCCTCAATTTGTGGTTTTACGTAGTACTTCGGTTTAGTGGTGGGCGAAGCGGCTCGGTTTAGTGAGCCGGATCACTAAATCAGCTCTCTGTAAAGACAATCCAAATGAAAACTGGACGAAAAAGTATAGTGTAAGAGCGTCTTAAGGACGTCTTTAGGAGGGCCAAGGGAGCGAGGGAGAGGGCATGGTGCGGGAAGACGCGAACCGTCGTTCAAACGAGCTGGATCACCAAACCGGTACACTACAAAGAGCTGATTTAGATTTAAACCGAGCCGCTTTGCCCACCACTACTTCGGTTCGATATTTTGAAAGGGTTTAATGAAGAATGTCGATATTGCGAAATTGTGCATTATATTGCACACAAATACGGGGAATTGGAGAATTTACCAATCTTAGGATACCAGCTATCAATCTTTGTTTATTCCATTGGCACCACATAGTCTGATTTCTCTTTTTATAACTTCAATCAACTTTTTTCCTTAACTGTTTATCACTTGGAAACCTATTTCCAGAAGTTATTGAGGAGCACAAAGGAGTAATACAATAATGAGGCTTTTTAATTACAATTATTAATAAACTATCGCCACTGAATAGGAATAAACAAATATTGACAGCTGACATGACCCCCAACTACATTAGTGCCATCTACTAATTTGAGCTTTCCAGATTATCTGCCGTTAGGCAACCTATATAAAGGAGTATTTTTGAGAAAAAACAAAAGAAAAACGAAACAAAAGAACGAAATCAAAACAATTTACCTTCTTCTATTAGTTCTCTGTTATCTTGAAGCTTGATATCGGGGTTCTCAATCCCAAGGTCCTTTTGCTTCATTTCCTGCTGAATAATGTAAGATCTGTGCGTGAAAGCCGTCCTCAATAAGTGAGGATCAAACTCCTCTTTCAGCCGCTTCCCAAATGCATATATTTCGGCATCGTAATTCCACTCCAAGTAAGTGCTTCTATGATTGGGCAATTTCGGAATTACCATCTTGAAATCAGCTTTATCCTGGCGTTTTTTAAACTCTACCATTACTGGTCTTAAAAAACGTTTATAATGGCATTCTGGAAATTAAAACGAGGATAAACTTACACTTGAAAAACATATTTTTATTTTCCCTAGCATCACCCATCAAAGCAAACTAAACACAAAAGTTTGTAGCAAACTTGTTATTTCATAAGCAAGAGTTTTATTAACATCTTAATTTCATGTAAAACAAAAATTTCTTATAAAAATTGCGATTGGAAGGCTCGTTGGAGGTTATGTTTGCTATATCGTGCGACAGTCGGTTGATAATAACTCATGATTGTGCGAATCTGTTTTCAATAAAAATCAGAGTTATGAGGTTTTGTATACCTTGAATTTGTAAGGGAAATCTGTATTTGGTGTTTAAATTTAATAATCGGAATACTTTCGTGGAGATTGACATTTTAAAAAACAAACCAATTTTTCTAGTATCTATGGAATCATTTAATTCATAGATATACCACTCTATTTAATTGTTCTGTGGTGTAAAATAATGATAACTTAAAATAAAATAGAGAATTTTGAATAGGTATTTGATATATCCTTTGGTATTACCTACAAGTAATGACCGAATTCACAGACATACTTATTTTTTAAACATGTGCATGATAAGACGGTGGTTAGTGTAGTGGGTATAATTCTAGGAATAACGCAAAAAGGTTAGGAACTGAAAAGCAATCTTAGGTAGTTACAAGTCATTTATTTTGATAATCGTGGGGTTAGTCTTAAACTAGGGTTAATCTTAATTAGACACAAAAAATTCAATAAAACTAGATAGGCAAGTACTTAAATCTAGTTGTAAAGTCTTTGTACTTAAAATTATCTAATTACTTCGTTAAATCTACATAAAAGGTTGTATTCTTAAAATTAGAGGTTCACTGACTTATTTTTACGAAAAAGTTGTTTCTTAAAGTTAGAGATTCACTTGGCTGCCAGGGTGGAAGAATTATCATGAGAGTCAGAGGCACTTCCCTTTATTGATGGCTGTCCAGGGTACAGTGGCTGCTTTGTATGCAGATTCCTCGCGTTCGCACTAGGTATTGAAGTACCTCCGGATCGGGAGTAGGTACAAACACGGCGATAATCAGAGTCCTGGGCTTTCTCCGGGGTTTGATCTCCGAAGGGCGAAGATCAGTAACTTCCTGGGCAGAAGCGGGGGTTCACTCGTGGTACAGAGCCTGGGCGACTCTGCCGTAGATCTCCGAAGGGCGGAGATCGGACTTCCTTCTCGGATGGAAGCGTAAAACTCACTCGTCGTCAGAGGACCTGGGCGGCCTCTCCGAGGAGTGAGAATAGGAACCTTCCTGGGCGGAAGTTTCAAGCCAACTCTCCTTTCTGCGCGGAAGACCGAACCCGACTGTTTTCTCGTCGGAGAGCCCTCTGTAGGTATCTCGTTCTTCCTTGTTCCGTCTCATTTGGCCGCGGGCGACTGCTCCCACGGTCATTATGAATTTTATCGGTGCGACTATGTGTGTCTAGCCGCCAGAGTCGGTTTTATGACCTCTATTGGCAGTCTCTCCGAGGGCGGCTCATTTCCTTTGAAGTTTATATTGCTGTCCAATAAAATCTCCAAGGAAATTCCGACTTTCTAAAATAGTAATTAAGGTTGGTTTATTTTACGATGTAATACTTTAAAATAGGCTCGGCTAGCCTTTGTGCTAATTTATTTTATGGCCGGTCTAGTCTGGGAATTATAATTACCTGAAATGCACATTTTAGAAACTAAGTATGTCTATGAATTTGGTCATTTCTTATAGGTATTACAAAAGGATATATCATGCATTTCAATTCTTAATAATTTTCTCAGACTAGACAGACCTTGAACGAATTGCACAAATGATAGCTGCGTGTATTTTGTTAGGAAAGGGAACCATCGTAAAGCTTAGAGTCGTCGTAAAACACCCTTAACTACTAACTTAGAAAGTCGACATTATTTTAGAAAAGGAACTGCCATCCGATGACAGCAATACACCTAAAAGGACTTGAGTGGCCCTACAATAGAGGTCATAAAACCGGCCCGACACATATAGCCGCGACAAAAATCCGTAATGACCGTGGGACAAAGTTATCGTTCTATATTAGATGATAGAAATATTTCATAATTAACTTTAGAATTAATTAACCAGATACGAGTATAAGAACATTATTGAACATTTAGATTAAGCTATGTAACAAGTAAATCAAGCTGAATATAATTATCCTAAGTAAAGGCTGCCTTTAGAGATAATTACAAATAAGTTGCGGAACGGCACCGGCGACATCTAGCGACCAAACTAGGTAATGGTCGACGCTAGCGACAAGGAATGTTGCAACGTTTCCGTCAACTGCGAAGGGGAGAACTAGATCCCTACAGATGGTTACAGGCAACAGGGCTTTGACGAGAGCACAGTTGTAACAGTTGGTTTTACGCTTCCGCCCAGGAAGGTACCTATTCCCGTCCCCCGGAGAGGCTGCCTGGGTCTTCTGACACAGTAGTTGGCTTGACGCTTCCGTCCCAGAAGGAAGTCCGATCTCCGCCCTTCGGAGATCTACCGCAGAGACCGCCCAGGCTCTGCACCACGAGTTGACTTTACGCTTCCACCCCAGAAGGAAGTCCGATCTCCGCCCTTCGGAAATCTACCGTAGAGACCGCCCAGACTCTGCACCGCGGGTCGACCCCCTGCTTCCGTCCAGGAAGATACTGATCTCTGCCCTTCGGAGATCAAACCTTCGAAGACCAGCCACTGGACCCTGGACAGCTATCAGTAAAGGGAAGTGCCTCGGAACTCTCATTATAATTCTTTCACCCTGTCACCCAGTGAATACTATAGTTTCACGTAGTATCAACACCTAAAGACAAACTTTTACGTAGGATAACTAAGAATTTCCCGTATAATTAAGCCCAGTAAATCTCTAGTTTTAAGAATCAACTTTCTCGTATAATTAAGCCTAGTGAATCTTTAATTTTAAGAATACAAACTTTTACATAGATTTAAGCGAAGTGAATAGTTAATTTTTAAAACTAAGACTCACGTAGAATTAAGTACTTGACTCTAATTTTAATGATATTTTATACCTAATTAAAATTAACTTTAGTTTAAGACTAACCCCACGAATAGCGTTAATAAATGCCTTATAGTAAATACAGAAAATGCTTTTCAGTTCCTAAAATTTTTGCGTTATTCCTATAATTATAACCCACTGCATTAATTAGCGTCTTATCATATTCACGAAGAAAACAAAAAAATATTGGAATTGGTTGTCGGTTTTTATGTTTCTACGACACAAGCATACGCGGTTTGGACCTTCCATACGACAAGTTTGCCTGTTAAGAGTGTTAAGCCTACCAACTTTAGGAAAGGATGACCGGATGGTTGAACTTTTCGAGGATGTGAAATTTTTAGTATCGGGCAAACCAGTCGTGTGGAAGGACCAATTATAAGTTTATCCGTATCTGAGGTAATTTTTTGTTCCGTGTTCGAATATTTAGATTTTGCACATCGCCATGTATCCATGGAACAAGAAAATTTGCTTTGCTGTCTATTGTCTATGACAGTTCTGGCGCTATATTTTGACTTTTATGCCAAGTTGCCAGTATAAGAAGTGTACGGATTACAGATATGGATGATTCTCACATCGTAGGATATAATTAAGTTTCTAATTGTGGTTAGCATATAGCTGAATTTCATGGAAATTCTTATTTCGGTGTGTTATGAATTCAAAGTTTCGACTTAAAGTAAATGACGCAGCTTTTGATGTATTGAGACAAATTGAACTGAAATGTCAAAACAGCAATATCACTGGTCAGTTGAATCACCATTCTTTTGCTTTAAACATGAAATTAAACCACTGAATTATTCATTTTATTTCATTATTGTTTTTAACACGTAAAACATAACCATAAGTAGTAATCTAACCCATACACCCCCGTCTATATCTCAGAGTACCTAACGTCCACCAATAAACATCTGCTATATCTAGCTAGGAAGACGGCACTAGAAAAAAAACTGTCATTTGTGAGGGTTAAAGCGGGAAGAATCTACGCATACGACAAAATCTAGATTCACGAGCTATCCTCATAAAGAACATGGAATCTCTAAATAATTTGTGACTCAAGTTTTCCACCTCCAAATCATCTGCTCTACTACTTGTTTTTCATGCAGTACTTATTTTTTATCACTATGCCTCTTGCTATTTCTTTCTCAGCTTTTCAAAATATTATCAAAATGTCTAGAGTATGTATTATATCATGTTCTAACAACACCAATGCTAATATCTGCCTGCATAATACCTTAGTCACATAAAATCCTATATTATGGAAATTATATAAATTCACCTGTATCACTCCAACATAATTATACTTCTATCTACAATTATAATCATAGTTGCCTTTGTATCCAATCAAACATCTGCTGCTACACCATACACTCACTTAAAATATTTTTATGATCTTTTTATCACCTGATATTTTCAACGACACCGGTATTTCTTATAACATGAATGTGTTTGATGACCCAAGCAACATAAACAACCATCGTGCACTCATCCATGACCTAAATACTCATTTTGATGTCATCCCTTTAATTGAATGTTAGACAGATGATGCTACACCGATATCAACTTATCTGGCTATAAAACTTTCCACACTACTACTAAACTCAACCAAAATGATGGGATTGTGACCTTTGTTAAAGAGTCTCTGAACGCTTTTATCTCCGAAATAAACTTAATGGAAGCAATTTGCTTCAAAATATCACTAGGCTCCAATTTATCTGTATTTGCTATTTATAGACCACCATGCTATAAAGATCTATCTCCTTTCCTTAATCCTCTACAAAACTTCTGGAAAATAATAAAAATACACAACAACTCATTCTGGTAGGTGATATGAATATAAACATTCTCAAATGTAAACCCAAAATTAATGAATATCTAAGTTTTTTAACTCACTATGGCCTTAAGTCGGCTATAAATTCTTCGACAGAGTCAAAATCCCGTATCGATCATATTTTTGCTAAAACTAAAAATAAGACTATGTCATCCACTATTTATTCAACGGTTACTGATCACTTTTCTACCACACTCAGCATCCGATCGAGAAATGAAATAAAAATATCAAATTACATAAACACCTCTTATCACATAATACACTTCAAAGCACTTAGTTTAGAAAAAAGTTACAAATCTTGGACTGCAACACTGAAAGAAATGGATCCGAACAAAGCTCTATACGAATTTCTATTAACTTTGGAAACATACACAAATAAACACACCACTTTAAAAACTCATAAAAACACTACACACAAAATATTGAAAATTAAAACATGGATCACGACAGGTTTGGAAAAGAGTATTCACAAACGTAATATAATGCATACGAGAGTAAACAAAAACCCGATGGATAGCAAACTAAAAAACGTTTATTTATTATATAGAAACTTTTGTCATAAATTAATTTAGCAGACTAAATATAAATTTTACCGAAAAGAAATAGAAAATGCCATAAAATTTGAAAAAATTTGAAAAATTTGAAAAACCCGAAAAAATTTGAAAAATTATAAAAGATGTAGTTTATTTAAACCCCAGAAAAAGTACTAATATTAATGAATTGTTAATTAATGGGGAAATCTTTTAAACAAAAAATGAACCTAACAAACTAGCGAATCACATAAATTCTCATTTTTTTAATGCTGGCATCGATTTAGCTCAAAAAATCTCACAATTGAAGAATTACTAGCAAAACATTGCTCTACTGGATGTCCAATACACTCATTTAATATATACAAATTAAATAAAACAGAAATAACGGAGGTTATTCTAATAAATCTGCGAGAATATATTGTTATACCTCTTCTACACATATTCATGAAAGTTTCTGCCAAGGGATTGTCCCTGATAAACTGAAAATTGCCAGTATTACACCAATTCACAAATCCGGAGACAAAACCCTAATTTCCAACTACAGACCTATCTCACTATTAAACTCATGATCAAAACTCCTGGAAAAGGCAATGAAAAAAAGACTACTATCCTACCTCTAAAAACATAAATTACTTTCAAGTCACCAATTCGGTTTTGGAGCAAAAATGGGCACAGAACAAGCTATATCGGAATTAACTAAATACATTGTTAAAAATTTAGATGATGGATTTAAAGTAATTGGAGTTTTTCTAGGTCTATTAAGGCCTTTGACACTCTCTCATGAGTTGTTATACGAAAAACTTAAAAATATTGGCATCAACGGATCAGCACTCAAATGGTTTATTAGCTACTTTAAAAATAGGGAACAAATAGTGGAATTAAACAAATGCTTCAGTGACATTTAAAAAAAAAACTATGTATGGAGTCCCTCAAGGTATCATTTTGGGTCTCATTCTATTTCTCATTTATATTAATGGACTCACTGAAATTAAAATCCCATCTCTCTTATATAATGTGATCAGTTACGCAGATGATACGGTAATTTTATTCAAAGCCCAAACTTAGGAAAAGGTCCTTAAAAATACAGAAATTGGTAAGAAGGAAATAAAAAAAATGGCTCGACAAGAATCTACTTACCTTAAACATCTACATAACTAAATACTTGTCTTTCAGTAAAACCAATGTTGGACAACCAAAAACCTTTCCACTTAACTTTTCTAATAAGAAACATAATGTTACTAAAACGATTAAAAAATGTTTACTATGCCCTTTGTCAAAGCATTTTAACTTATGGGATATCAGCATGGGATGGAGCTGCAGATATGTATATTAAGGCGCTGAACACATCTCACAAAACAATAATTAGAATCATGTTCAAAAAACCGTATCGGCATCCCCAGAAAACCTATTAATTACAAATAGCATTCTTGATAAGAAAGTTATTTATTAAATAATTATCTATAATAACTGCATAAAATCATCACCTTCCTACATATCTCACTCACAAAACACAAGAGCTAAATCTCACAATCATTTTCAAGTACCCAATATTAAATTCACTTTTACGAAGAAGCACGAATCCTACCTCGCCCCTCTCATATTCAACATCTTTCTAATAGAAACCTCTCAACATATAACACAAAACAACCTAAAATGGTAATATAAAAACTTCAACACATGGCTAATAAACAAAAAAGGAATTGCAATTGAACCAAATAACTTGCAAACTCTCCTTAATCTGATATTGTTATTCTTATTACTATTATATATTTTTTTTAAATTTAAACATTTTTATTATGCTCTTTTAAATAATTCTTTTTTAGGTTTTTTTAATTTATTTTTTAGCTTCACATTTACACTTTTTAAACTGTGTATTTAAAATTTTAAGTTATATATGTTTTACACATTTCCTTATGTATTTTTAAGCATTTTTATTCATTTGTATATCTATATATTTATTTTTTATTGTTACCCATCTCAGAACAGACATCGTCTAGTGAGACGAGTGAAGTATATATAAATGTTAAAAATTTTATGCCGATAAACGCCAGAGTTGCCGGCAATGAAAAAAAAAAACATACAAAAATATTTTGAGTGGTAAGTAATCCCGGTGAAAGACCACTATTCAGCATCGAAATGTTGCTTGAAAAGGCTTTAGCAATGTCTAGTGACCAGATCTGAATAGCCAGGTGCTTTCCAACATTCCTCTTCCCCTATCACTTCCTTAACTAACACACTTACGGCGGGAAGGGTTGGTCTGCCTTTAACACTGGTCGTTAACTATGGTGGGAAAGGCATTGCTACCTGATAATTTTATATAGATATTGAATACCAATATCTTTGTAAAAAATAAGGTCCCAACCATGTGTATATACATAAAAATGAATAATTAAAAAAACATTATGGTACAAATCTTCTCCGTCTTGTCTTTCATGTGAAAGAATAATTTATGAAAAGGACGCTATATCGAACCCGTAGAATGGGTAATAAATCCTTCCACTTATGGCAATGGAGATGCAGAGAGGTTAGACCCCCACAAACTCTGTCTTGGCACACACTTCTTGCTTCATTCACATTCATACATACTCTTCTGTTATTCCGACTCTTGACATGACCCAGAGTATTTGGTTCTCTCAATGATGCCATATCTTCCTCGGGCATTCCCGACTTTCTATCATTCTTTTGTATCATATCTTTACACTTTTTTCAGTGTCACAACATACCCCAAATAACTCTGGGCAGTTGGGACTCTAGTGTAGTATTGATGTAAATTAAATATTTTTTTAAATTCAGTTAAATTTGGTTAATTTATTTTTATCAGTTACAGATGAAGACATTTTGATAATCCATTCAATATTCGGCAGTGTTTTTGAACGCTGTACTGAAATCTTGGAGAAACCGAACGCGGCAACATTCTACATCTTGGACGAAGGAGTAAGAACCATAGCCGAAGTGAAAGGCAACGCCGGAAACACCTACAAACTGATTCCGGAGATAAATTTCTGCCCGTGTCCGGCATTCCAAATGCAAGTTCTGAAGTTCAAATCTGAACTAACTTGTAAACACGTACTAGCCGCATGGCTCGCTAAAGTTATGAATAACTTTGTAGAGCAGAAAATATCACATAAACAATATTTATCGCTTGTTTATTCGATTAATATGTTGGATGATATTAGCGAAGAATCCGAATTACTCCAATAAGTTTACGTTCCAAATGCAAGTTCTGAAGTTCAATTCTGAACTAACTTTTAAACACGTGCTTACTGCATCGCTCGCTAAAAGTACCTACAGCAGAAAATATCACATAAACAATATTTATCGCTCGTTTGTTTGATTAATTTATTGCACATTGATATTAGCGAAGAATCTGAATATTTCCAATAAGTTTACGATTGTTTTGTAATAATAATAATTGGATTTGAGAAAGTCGTCAAAATGGTTTTTAGTCAAAACGAAGAAATCAGAGGGACTCAATATTGCTTTACCGCCTTTTTGGATAATGTTAAGACTTTACATTCTGTTTTAAAGGCAATCAATTTTCAAGAGGTGAGTTTATTTATTTTATTTCAGTACCTAAAACAGGCAATATGCCCAAAACTTACATACATGAATGTTTACATAGTAATAATTATTAATAAGTACAATAAACAACAATTATTATCTGGCAAAATGATACTAAAGCAAATGACAAACAAGTGAAAGATCGAAAACATATAAGTAGGTGTATAAACTAACTCCTCATTGACACCTGTGCTGCTGGTACACTGTCTTGGTACTTAATGAAGGGCATCATCACATTATCAGTTTGATATTAATGGTAAAACTTTTTTAAATTGATTAATTGTGATATTAAAAATGTCTATTTCATTATTAGAGTAGTGTATAGTATTGTTATTTCTTAATATCTGCGGTAAAGGAGAGAAATATCCCGTATTTGTATGATATATATATATATATAGTAATTTTTTTTCTGTTGAACGATTACTTCCCTAGTAGCGCTATCTATACATTTGACTATATAGTTATTTGCTAAGATATTTTCGTAATTTATTATGATAGGATCATTTGTATTTAATAGATTTAAGTTAATGTCGCCAAAAAATATGACACTTTCATTTGAATTAATATTGCTATTAAACGCAGAGGATATTTCTGACAAAAAATGCTTATTTCATGAGATTCGGAGGTCGGTATGTAGCTAAAAGATTTAAAGCGTTATTATTTCGAATTGTCAATATTCCAAAAACATTCTCAAAATATTTATTGTTAGAAAAATTTGCGAGAAGGAGAGATCATTTTTTTACATGTAACAAAATACCTACTCCGGATTTATGACTTCTACAATAGTGATACAAATAGTTAGGGGAATCCTTACAAGCACCTACATTAGGCTAAATAAGTATTTCCGGGAATCACCGTCGCCATCTGAGGATTTATGACCAAAGCTGTTGACCACAGACTTATCTCTAAATTCCTACTATAAACTACCTTAGTTAACAGGCATCATTAATGTCGTTTTGTTTCAAATTTCAAGCTAGGAATGTCATAAAAACTCACAAGATAGTTAGATTTGCTTATTATAGTTTTTAATGTTTTCTTTTTCAATTGCATGCTGCAACATTTCGCAATGTACTGACTTAATTTTTTTTGATGCCTTAATTATATGTTATTTATAAATAAATCTTATACTGTCGCCCACAACACAAACAGGCAAATATCATATTCAGCAAATTTCCAGGAATGTTAAAAACTGTTTTTTTTTTGTCGGATTTTTGTACATTTTATTACATGCTTGGTTTTAATTAGAAATTTTTTTTTTACCCCATTAGTGAAACATGTAATAAAATAAAAACAGTTTTTTGGCTCTCCTGGAAAGTCGTTAAATATGAGATATGCCTGTTGGTGTTGTGGGCGACGATACATTCTAGAATAGGGAACTTCAGTGAAAAAATATATTCATATAGATCAGCAAACGCCGATTCTGAATATATAAATTTTATTGTATATAATTAAAAGTTGAATTTATAAATCGTTATTTAAGAGTGAATAAATAATCATGTCATCAAAACACCTTATTATATTGGTACCATTGTATTTGGAACATCTGACGTCACATGTGTATTCTGTTTTTGGATTAGTATGGACATTTTTATTTTTCGATTTTGTTTTGTATTTTAAATATTTCTCTTTTTAGCTTTGGTGAAATTTAAACTTAATTTGGGTGACTTTAAGCTCTATAATAGTTTTTTTTAGTATAAAAAAAAAACATTATTAATGACAGAAATTAGAGTATTCATGAGCGAACCAATTGTCAATATGGGTATTTTGATAATGTTAATGCTCAATACTATTATTATTCTTCGAGTTTCTAAAAAGGTACATAATTTTATTACTTATGTTTAATTGCGGTTTGCTATGAATAGAGTATAAAATTATGTAAGGTAAAGCTCATCTTTGTTTTGACATTTAACATTCTAACCTCAAACCTAACCGGCCATAGATTTGGAGCGTTTTGGCGGGCTTTGAAAAATTGAAAATTATTTTAATTATGAAAACTAACTTTAGAAAAAAAACGAAATATACTCGTATTTAAGTTTGAATGTCACTATTCATTAAAAAAAAAAAAAAATCGGACTGAAGTTCCTTATTGTGATTAATGTTTTTTGCTCAAAATTTGTCGTAGATCCTGTTTAATGCATGAAGTGAAAAGATATTCATAAATTACAACAAAGTTTGATGAATTGCAAATAAACTGATATTTCAAGGCTGAACACCTTTCTATGATACTGTATACTCGTACATATCAATTTTGGAATTTTACACATAATTGTTCATTTCCCACGCCGGGTTTTGCATTTAGGACCACTGGATTCGGAACCAAGTGATTTTGCTGCTCTACCACAGATGTTGTCTTTTTGATTGTATAATTATTGTTTAGAAATTTCCATAGTTACTAATAACAGTATTCTTATGATGTTCACGTCAATTAAGATTTTGGTCACATCTTCCAGTCAGCCATATTCTGCGCCACCGAACAAGGCTTGAAGATCACCGTGGAGCAGAACAAGTGCGTGCAGGCCTCCGCGTACATCCCCGCCAACAACTTCTGCTCCTACTCTGTGCGGGGGCAGGAGGTGGAACTGAAGGTGTCCCTCACGGTGCTCAGCGAGTGCCTGAACATCTTCGGCTCGGGCGAGGAGTCCAGCCTGAAGATGTATTATAAGGAGGCGGGGGCACCGCTGATTCTCGTGTGAGTTGTGATAATCTTTGAGAATGATATGATAAAGCGAAATAGCGTTACTTAAAAAGGATTAATTCAATAATTGTTGTGTCATCCTCATTAGCCAATGAGAATGCTCCATTTCTCGGGCCACGTCTCTGAACCAATCATAACTAAGACAGTAGGTAGTAAGAAAGGCGGTATTTTTTTTTTTTTTTAGTTTCTATATTTTTGATATTTTAAGGTAAGGTGTAAATATTAAAAATACATACATATTATAGAATTTTTTTCATAGCCCTCCTCACTAGGAGATCCTGTGCTGAGGCAGGTTTTGCATAAAGAGGTTTCAGTGACTTCTATATTTCAACTTCAAGGTTTGGGTAGGGTCTTTCCAGTAATTTCTATGACATTATTTGAGAATAGTAGTTAGTTTTTGTTCTGGTAATTCCTTAAGCCAAGTTTTGCTGGACTTGATGCAATTTTTGATTTAATTGCTTTTTTGATATTAAGTGGGAGTTTGTTATATAATTTTACAGCTAAAAATTCGGAGCTTCTTTGTCCAAAAGTAGTATTGCATTTAGGTATATTTATCTTATCTAGTTGCTTTGTTCTGGTATTATGATCATGAAGAGTCATAGCCATTTTCTCATTTTTAAGATGATCAACTAGAATATTTTTGGCAAAGATTTTTTGGATACTTAGAACGTTGAAATGTTTAATAATTTCCCTTGTTGACGTTCTTATAGGGGACCTTTAAAATGGTCTTGTACGACATGTGTTTTGCCCGCACAAGAAAAAGAGTGTAAATATTTAGGCACCGGCACACAGGGACGCACAACTATTGTGATTTGCGAATCCTCTTGAGAAAGGCGTTTGGTAGTTTCCCAATGGAGATGTAGTCGCTCCGAGCGTACTTGATTTATAGCACAAGCCAGTATGGTCGATCGCTTGAGGTAATGTCAGCTGTTGCTGGGTGTAGAGACTGTTCTTGTCTGGTAGCGGCAAGTCGAGGTATCCAAGGTGAAGCAGCGTCTGGTGGAGGTGTTGCTCGTTACACGGCTAGAGTGGTAAAGATAGCATGTGTCGTTGTGCATACGAGTTTTATAGGGCCGAACATGTTTACGATGAGAAATAGGCCGCAGGTGTTATTTGTTATGGTCCAGTCTCGACTTGTTTACGGTGGAATATAGGCAAGTGTCTTCCAGGTGTTGTTTTTGTTTACGTTTTTATCTATTTAAATTGATTTACTCTGTAGACACGTCGGATACAGGTCTTTATGATGCATTTCTGAGTTGTATTTAATAGTTTTATGTAATTTGATGCAGCTGAGCCCCATTCCAAAATTCCATATTCTAAATGAGAGTGACATAAAGCATAATATACTCTATTTAGATCCTCGATTGACAAGATATTTCGTAATTTTTTTGAAGAAGTAGACGAGTTTTATTATGTTTTTTGAAATTCTGTTAATATGTACATCCCAGCGGAGTTTATGATCAATTAAGATTCCAAGATATTTAATGTTTTTACCTTTGGTTATATGCGGCAAGTGTAATGAGGTAAATTGTTTTGACATTCATGTAATTTGAGTGTGCGCTCATTCATTGGTTGGCTTCTTTTGTTTTGTATACAAATCTACAGTTTTATTCCGAGCTTGATGAACTTTTGCACACTTGACTTTCGAAACAAGAGTAAGGTCACTGTCTACATGAGATTTTGAAATATCACCCGCTTCCCCGCCCCTTACAGCAGAATTTTGGTACTTCTTGGTGAAATTTTGCACATTATCGCAATAAGGGGAAAATTACTGGGTTGGGGTAACACATCACAACCTCAAAACATTCCCCAGAACCATTCATAACCCCGGGCAATGCCGGATACTTCAGCTAGGTCTTGATCAAACTTACATAAGTTTTTTGAAGATACTATTACAGAATAATACGCAGGACAAAAGGTTGAATGTAGCCACTATCATTAAAGCTTATTTTTTCACTAACTCACCCCCAAAATTGTTCAGTTTAACATACTTAACTATGCAGGTAACCAAAGGATAAACTAATGAATGAACAAACTATTTTTTAATTGTATTAGTTTTTTTCCATATGTCATCTTTTAGAATGCTGTGTGGAGGGTCTTTTTAAGGAAAGAAAGGAGAGGAAGTTCTGGGTAAGAAAAAGGTATGAGGAGTAGGTAGGCATTTGGGGGTCAGTGTGTTCAGAGAGACAGACGTATTAAACCATCTCTCCCAATGCGGTGCAAGACGATGGGTCGGGAGAGTCCGGCTGGAGAGGTTAAGGGGTCTCCCTCAATAGGCCTCCCCTGATTCGGCTCACAATGCAGATGGTTGGTAGATAAACCCACTGTCAAGATCTGGACAAACCTCACCTCGTGAACCCAGGCACCCCTGCTAAGTCACCAAATGTAACGAACCCCTTGGTTATCCAATGAATGGTTCCCGGGACAGCGGTACCCGTACCCACCTCCCAAATAAAATATTGTAACAATTTGGTTGATCTTTAAATAATATGTAATCTTTATAACTTTACCCAGTCTGGAGCACCTGAACGTCGAGGATGCCATGACAGACTGCGAGATCCGCACCCAGGAGCCTGAGGAGCTGATGTACTTCAAGGGGGACGAGGAGGTTCGGGAGACGGCTGCGCTGGTGGTGCGCGGCCCCGGCCTACTGGCGGTTCTCTCCGATCTGGACAAGGCCTCCGAGGAGGTGGAGATCACCCTGTCCCCGGAGCACCCGCACTTTACCATTGTGACCACCAGCCCGCAGGTGTATATTTTATTAATAATTTCGTATATTTCTATGATAAAATAGATCATGCTGTTAGTGTCACATTTGAATATTGGCACTACAGATGTTTGATTCGCTAATCTGCCGCCAGTGGCACTGCTCTCGTCTCTGTCGGCAAGGAAGGGAACTACTCGTCACCCGCAGGTAGCGGGCATTCCAACAGATAGATTCCAATCGAACTACAAACATAACCTTACCGATTATTGATGTTGCGTTATTTGTTGAGAAAGCTGACTGAATATATTAGATTATAAACATTTGGCTTATTATATTACATATATTTATTGCTAAAAATACAGAATTAAAATTAACTGTGAACTCAAAAATCTAATTGAGCATGAGACCATTATAAGATTCTGTAGGTCCCAAAGATTGCAATGGTCAAGGTTTAAAAAACATCTATATTGCCTAGTAATAACCGTTAAAAGCATCAATATATCACTACTAGATTTGGCGTGTCATACAAATAAGTACAACGATTTTGTCCCATCTATGAGTAATTTCATAAGACAACTTCTTATTAAATTCTGTTGCTTCGCTTCGAAAGACTATCACGCTTCGTTCCAAAATAACAGAGTGCAAAGTTAACCCCAAATTGCATGATGTAATTTGGTCATAGGAAGCCAGAAAGGCACACGTCACAAGTTTGAAGTTGAAACATAAGACCCAACTTCGTGTACCGCGCCGTACGCAAAGCCATTGTTGAGCGTATAATTTTTAACAAAACTACTGTTGTAACATGGAATACATTCACACATCACGAACCCATACATCGCCATACAATAACGGCAAGGAGAAATTTTGCAATTTATCAATAGTTAATTTTTTGAAAACGCTCACTCGAAATGATCTGAGATGTACATATTTTTTTAAGTATACATATAGCTGATTAAATTGTCAATAATTAATTCCACGATAGCCCCTATCCAAAATATCTTTAACTGTCTCAATTTTGTGATTGAAAAATAATCTCGATAAAGTTAGCCACTCTGCTGATGTAAACTTGCTGGGAGACAAATTTGCTCGATGTAGACCAACAAAAGGTAACAACCAATACTTCTTGCAATATTTTGACTATGAGAAAATGCACTTTCTTTTTGATAAATGTTTTCGCAAACCAATTCATTTTGGTTCAGATGTTATTTTTAAGATGCACATGCCCTGTCTAGATATTGTAGGTCAATGGTTTAATATATTGTGTAGTTTATTATTATGTAGGCCTCATAATGATAAATATATTTTTAGGACAAATCGCGGGTGGAGATACCTAAGACTTCTGACATGATCCACAGCTTCACTTGTGCCGAGACGGTGACCTTGAAATACAAATTCTCTTCCATCCGGCTCATCATGAGGGCTTTGGGACTCGCCACCAACGTAAAACAAGCTCTTCTAACTATCGTATTTTTTCATAAAGCTACAAGTTTTATCCCGAGGCGCTTGTAGAGAAAGATTGTTGCCACCGTGTGGGATCCATCCGTTCCTGCATTAATGGATGCAAAGTAATTAATTATGAACATTAAGAGGAACGGCTACGCGGCTTGTTTCATACAAAACATAATTTTGGTTTTGAGGCCAAAATACTCACCTAAACCTAGTGATCTTTTTTAGTAAATATCTAGTACGGATGAGAAGTAATTTATTTATTTTTGTTTTACATTATGAAATACAGGCCATTAAAAGAATTGACTTTTCGAGATTATAGAGGCACCTTTAACAATTATCTGGGGGCTAACGGTGATTTAAAAAAAAATTTACCCTGTCTACTTTGAAAATATATATATTTTTTTTAAATATTAAAATAAGCATTATGGTGGACTTTAAATTAAATTTAAAATGACCAATTTACGTTAGAACACAAATTTGTCGTACATAATTTAAAATATCGACCCGAAAAAACATATTTTTATTAAATGTTTTGTTTTTGTATTTTTTTATTTACATAATCATATTTATATACCAAATATGATAATTTGAAAAAAAAATACAATATACCCGCATATAATTTTATAAGTTGCCTCTAAAATTATGAAAACGTTTTTTTTTCATGGCATATACTTTAAAATTTAAAATAAAAATGAATAAAATGCTTCTCATCCGTACTAGATATTTACTAAACCTTTAATTAAAAATATATTACATTCCGTTTGGATGGGTATTTTGGCCTCAAATCCAAAATTAAGTTATGTATGAAACAGGCAGCGCAGTCGTTCCTCTTAATATTTTTGGTAAATATTCACAATTCTACCACATTAGTAATACGCATAGATTATCTTCTCTATTATATAAACTAGAATGTCTACAGTTTTATCCCGAGCTTGTTGAAATTTTGCACACTTGACCTTCGAAACAAGAAGGTCACTGTCTACATGCGATTTCGAAAAGGCACCTCCCATCCCTCTTTCCCACCCCTTAAAGCAGAATGTTGGTACTTGATGAAATTTTGCACACAAGAGGAAAATTACTGGGTAGGGGTAAGGAGTAGAAGTAGGGGTAGGGTTAGGGATTATAAAACTTTACTCCAAACCATTAATAACCTCGGGCAAAGCCGGGTACTTCAGCTAGTTTACTATAAAAACAACTATTTACTTTGGGCGACACCTAACCTAGCTTAACTTAACCTACAATCGTTTGATTTATCAAACAGTATGCAGATGGTGTAGGTTAGGTTAACCTACATGCGTAATTAAACATCTCCCCTGAATTTAATGGTTGTTTCTTATAGTAACTAATAATAAATGGTCAATTTTTCTGAGCGCTGTTTAATGACTAACATCACCTCAAGGGCACTTTACATTTTGTTAAAGTTTGTAGCCTCTTTTAAATAGATATGTTTTTAGACTTTTCTTAAAGGTTTTGAAGTCGCTTTCTGACCCCAAACCAAATGGAAGGTCATTCCAACTAAGTTGAAACAAAGTGTTTTCACAATAATATATCGCTTCGAGTTGAGTTTAGACTTATGGAGTATTCTAAATACAAATAATGATTTGTTTGCAAGTACTAGTAAATATTACTAGTGTGGCGGAATTGTGTATATATACCACATTTATGGCCTAGCAGTGTGATTTGTTTTAGGCCACTCTCTGACTGTCTGGTAGCGAATCGACATAAATCTCATGTGTGATACCGACAGGGCACTGCGCCATACATTTCAATGGGCACTAGCTCACGACTCGGGGGGGAAGCGGGAGTGGCGCGACATACTTCTGTTATACCACGAGCGGGACAACAATTCAGTAGCTTCTCGGTAAACACGCATCCAGTAAATCTATGCACTGCGTTTCGATCGTTTACGCGCCATTCATCCTTTGAGTTCAAGCATGGAGCGGGATATGAATTTTCGGCTAATAATGGAGGTAGAGAAATATGCACGCCTTTATAACTATAAATTACCGACATATGCAGTAAAGGGGACAACGGAGAAAGGTTGGTGTGCAATAGGAGCACTTCTTATATACATAGAGTAACGTGCTGGACCAGTTCTTGGAATGTATTTTTTTGACATTCGGTACATTTGCCAGAATTTGACATCATCTCCGGACAGTTCCCTGGCAGCAATAAATAACCTACAATGAATTTTACGTTTGATGTAAGGGTGGACCTAAAACCTCCTTTTTTGTCTCGTTCAAAAGTATAAATAGCATACCAGAGCCTCGTCTTCACTTCATTCACTCGACATTTTTCGATTTTGACTTTAATAGATCCGATAACATTCAGCGGTAAATGTGACAACAGAAATCTGCGATACCGACAATTTACTGGCGACTACAAATCACAGCAGACCTGTCAGAGAGTCGATGGAGGAAATATCGCAAAACATTTTCTGCATTTTTGCTGCACCCGGTTTATGTCGATTCCCTACCGGACCTTCGAAGAGCGGCCTTATACTGAGGAAATAATATCTTATTGGAATTTTTTGACTGTCTTATTCTCTCTCGTTGGTGAATACTTCCTAAATGCAATGATTTTCTTATAAACATAATTGTATTTGAAGGTGGCCATAAAGACTGACTCGCGAGGGCTGCTGGAGGTCCAGCAGGTGATAGAGCGGGAGGAGCAGAGGCAGATGTTTGTGGAATATTACATTACTCCGCTCATCGATGAAGACGATGATTGAAAGCGTACTATTTATTTATTGATCAGTGTTAATCTACAGAACGACATACTTATTTCTGCGGGAAATGGCTAGTGTACATTTTGTGAACACACAAAATCAATGAACTATAATAATAGTAATTTTAATACAAAAAAGGTTGTTCCATGGTTCCTGCAGAGATAAGTATGTCTAACTGTAATTAATAACCATCCTGAGTTAATAACTAAACCAATCAACTTATTGTAATAAAAAATAAAGATTTTTTAATATCCAAGAAGGGTACATCTTATCATCATAATTTTTTCCTGTATAACTTAAATGTGAAGGTAGTAGTTATTACATTATATTTTTTGTATTTGTTGGGCATTAACTATGTATCAATTTATAGACATTTTGTTTTGAAGAGTTTTATTCACCCGATGTGCACCGGCCTTGCTCAGGATTATTTATTTTTTTGGAATAAAGTTATGAAGTTGTGAATTCTTGCTTGTCATTTGCACGCAATAATTGATTTGGCAGCGAAAGTAATGCTTTGTGACGACTATTACTATCTCTAAGCAAAGAAACATTAATTTGAAAATTTTGTTCATTCCAAACATTTATTTCAAAATATATCTAAATAATTATGTTCTTAAGTAGGCACCTACTCGTGTTTTCCATTTTTAAAATATTCTACCCAAACAAACTTTCTTCTTTTGACGATGTAATCTGTGGCTAATCAGAGTGGTATATCTATTGGCTAACCTCAACACAACATGCGGGTTCAATGTTTTTCATACTAATTTTAAAACTTTATAGCAACAGTTTTACATATTGGATTTTATTCAAACAACTCTCTAAACCTTCCCGGCACTAATAAGAACAAACTGTGCTATTTTCAACAAAACCGGTCGACTAATTTTCGAGAAAATCGAGGACACACTAACAAACATTCATTTTTATATACAGAGAAAAAGGCATAATCTGGTAAGACAGTATAATTTACAAAAACATAATTTTGCAAAGTTATCACGAAAATAGACCCAGGCAGAGGCTGCACGCAAATTATCTTCGGCACACTACCGAAATAAACTCTTCAAAACAAAATTATATTATATGTTTATTATTAATAAATAAATAAATAATTTCTAATGAACTCTCGCCTTTCACTGTATTAGGTTTTTAGGAAATTAATTTGCATTTTACGACAAGCTAATGATAAATTTTCGAAATCCGCTTTTGGTAGCAGATTCATTTGAAAACCTTACCTGTAAAAGATTGTCACATGCCCATCCGGTGTACATGGCTACAACCGACAACGTAAGGTGGCTGAAAGAGTCACAGTATAATTACGTTCTAACTTAAATATTATAGTACACAACTGCTGATCCTGTACAAATCACAAGTGCGCCCCACTGTAGAATTTGGTATTCACCTCTGGTCTAGGGCCCCAAAATACCTGAAAAAACCCTTGCCTCTGTGCAGAAACGGGCGGTCCGTTTGATAAGATTCCCCTATCTTAACAAACGGATTGCAATCTTTGTAACACAGACGTCAGGTGGGAATGCTGTCCTTGTTCTACCGGTATTTCAATGGAAGATGGTCTGAGGAACTAGAGTCATCGGCACCGGTTTACAGTCGGGAAACACGCGCCCAACATTTGTACACGGTTGACATTTATCACATGAAAACGGGTCGCTTCTATGACTCGTTTTTGTGTTCAACAGTTCGGCTGGGGAATGATCTGCTGGCCTCTGTGTTTTTTCCCTCCTACAACATGGGTCTCTTTAAGACTCAGGTTCACTCCTTCCTATCCTCCAAAAGACTCCACACAGCATCCCCAAAGATGATACAAGCCATGAGGAAAATTATTTCTCTTGGGGCCTATTGCGTGGAGTAACAATTGTTTTTTTCCTTTATAACTTAAGTGCGAAGATAGTGGGTATTATATTTTTATTGTTAATAAATACATAATTTCTAATGAAGTGTTGCCATTGAAGGTTTTTAGGAAATTAATTGTGCTTTATGACAATCTAATGGTAAATTCTCAAAATCCGATTTTGGTAGCAGATCCATTTGAAAACCTTACCCTGTAAAAGATTGTCACATGCCCATCCAGTGTACATGCTTCACAGTGCGTTTTTGATGTTGATTATTATTCGCTGAAAGGTGACTAAAAGTCACAGTAAGGAATTTCAGTCAATTATTATTTTTTATCCGTGACATTTTAACTTAAATACCAGTAGATTTAATATTTTTCCTATAGTTAGTTTTCAATTTTTCAAAGCCAGCCAAAATGCTCCAAATCTATGGTCGGTCAATTTTTTGCGGTTCGAATGTCAAATGTCACCCATAAGGTAAAGCTTTTACCAGTGGTGATGTTTTGCAAACTGGATAATGATGCCTGTATTCACTGTATTATCTTAGTTTCGATTGTTTCACATAGATGGCGAGACAGTACAGGAGTGATACCTGAGAGCCTCTTAAGGTCAGGGAGACAGTTTATTACGATTGTATAGAAAGGAGCTTAGCTTCCTGGCTCTCCAAATCCATTATACAGAGATTCCGTGACCATGTTATTTGTACTAAATAACCAAGTGCTGTTGTAATCAGAGTTTTATTATCCAAAGATGAAATACACAACATTTACATACTCTTTACGAGGTATTTAATAAAATATGTGCGATACTTCTTTGTATCATCATAAAATCGTGCGTAGGAAATATTATACAAAATCTCATCACTGTTAACTACTAGTTTTTAGCAGGTTTCCCTGGAAAATAACTAAATACATACAGACAGACCCATAAATTTTTATCTTTAACCGCCCGTCCTTTGGGTTATTATTCAAAAAGTAGGTAAAAAAAACTTCGGGTTTTTTTCATTAGATTTCGCAATAACAATATGTGTTCACAAAATTTTTACATTACAAATTTTGTCTGAAATGTCTCGTTTAGTATTTTACGTTAAATACTAAACGAGTTGGTGCAGAAACATACTTGATGTATACACGTATAGGATGAGGCTTGTTGCGTTTGGGCGATAATATAGCGGTCGTATCACATACGTTCGTATGGGTAGGGCGGTTAAAGTGTTCAAAGAAGTTTCAAAATAATCATTATGCCAATTATAATATGATTAAATTATTTCGCAAAGTTCTAATCCCAATCTACCTAATGAGTAATAAAAACAATTTTAAACTTTATTCCACTTTATTTTTTCAAACAATACGTCCATCTTAAGAACTGGTACATTTTTGCATAAAGTTATGGTATTTATACATTTTTATGGCAGGGGTGGATAACAAATGATTTTAATGTAAATTTAATTTACTATTAGCGAATTGTGAAATTTTTAATTTAATTTTAAACATTCAAAACTTAGTAAACAACTTTTGTAGTTTGTCAGCATGTCAGGTACGCATTGACAACATTACATAGTTCATAATACATATAATATGATAATGATTATGGCATATTAACGGGTATAGATTTACATTTATGATGACAGAAAACAGTGCAAATATGAGGATGCAATAATATTGTGTATGGATAAAGGCTGAAAAGCTAAGAAAAACGAAACTTTTTTTTTCAAGATCATAGAAAAATGTGACAAAATTTCTATTAAAAACGCATCATTTCCATGAACTTGTACTCCCATTTTATCAACAATCAGCGGAAAATGATAATAAAATGTTCAATTCATATCTGGACTATATAGTCTTCCTTTGGTCATAGAGCAGTGCACGCCACCTACATTTATATGGATATTCCATACAGGAGTACAACAGAGCGTAATTATTTTTGTATTTAAAAGGTAAAGAGAAGATGAAGCAGTGAAGATACAACTTCATTTATCTAAACCTATAACTTGGACTTATAACTAATAATTCACAGCTAAGATTTATTCTGGCTTACAACTAAGACTTATAACTAGTGACTTACATCTAAGACTTATAACTAGTATACCAGACGTGACTATCAAAGTTTGTAATACCCTTCGTTTGCATAACATCAACCAGTACATAACTCAGTAGGTGGTACGACTAGATACGAAATCAACTACTGAGTTCGTGCAGTTTCGAACAAGAGACGACTCGATACGTTCTCGATCGAGCTGGCATGTTGTACTGGTCAGGCTCATACAGACGACCTGATCACAAACGAGAGAGAGAGAGAGAAGCGACTAGATACGCGTCTCTGTCTTGTTTGTTTGTCTGCACAAATAATTAATTGTGCAACGCCCGACTTTAATTTTAACCCGATAGAAGCGACTAGATACGCATCCCTATCTTGTTATGTTTGCACAAAATGAGGATTTGTGCAAACGCCCCATTTCAGTACATATTGGCTTTCGACAAGCGTAGTTCCGGGGTTTTCGAAGAAGTGATGATGAGAGTGCACGTCATCGTTTTCTTTTTCTACGCCACTGAACCTCGTTTTCGCGCCGAGACGCTACTGGGTGCTAACGGGACATTTCTCCGACCCCCGCCACCTCTACGGTCGCTCCCGGCGACGGTCCCGAAAACAGAGCGGGCTCTCATTGGTCGAGCCCCTCTGATCCACAAAAAACCTTTCAAAATTATTGTTCTACCAAAATTGTCTGTCTTTGTAAGCGATTCCTGCGGCCGCGGTGACTGATCTAAATAAACGATCTTTTCTGATCTGTTCATTAGCGCCCGCGTAATCGAGTAAACTTACTTATTTTATGTTTGTACAATGCATTTTTTTTGTAATCTGACGGCAAAGTATTACCTGTCCTACTTTGACCCCCATGACATACCTTGTAATAATTTTGGTTGCTTTAATAAAAAATAGGTGAAGATTGCAATAGGCTCAATTCAAGCAGAAGGTCGTGATTGACATCCTAATTTTTTGATCAAGTCGATCCAAGATTGACAGAGTCTACGGCAGCTCGCGAAATATTCACGAGTTCAAACTGCCCGATTCGCCGCACGGTATCGCACCGAAGTACTTGAACGACGAGTGCATTTCTAAAATTCAGAGTATTCTCACGGATTCAACACGCCTTCTACCTACTTCGCCTGCATCTTCACCCGGCCTGAAAACCGACCGTGACTTTCTCTTCGCCCTCACCACCTCCTTGCAAGAAATCGTTTGCCTTTTTCAAGGCATCTTCCCCTTCCTTCCTACCCTGCTCTGAAGCGTCGAAGTGGCCAGCCTGATCTTCTTCTTCTAAAAACGTGCGGCAAGAGTTTACAGATCTTGTCCCGTACATGGTCCTTCTTGAGCCAGGATCTACTTCACGCCTTCACGACTACTAGTGACGTCTTCTCGCCTTCACGCCTTCAGTGACGTCTGCACGCCTTCACGCCTTCAGTGACGTCTGCACGCCTTCTCGCCTTCAGTGACGTCTGCACGCCTTCTCGCCTTCAGTGACGTCTGCACGCCTTCTCGCCTTCAGTGACGTCTGCACGCCTTCTCGCCTTCAGTGACGTCTGCACGCCTTCTCGACTCCAGTGACGTCTGCACGCCTTCTCGACTACAAGCGACGTCTGTACGTCTTCGTGCCTTGTACGTGCCGAGATGCCTGCACGTCGTAGCCGTCGAGGAGCCTCGAGCTCGGAGTCTCAGCCCGAGTCCACCGCTGTGCCCGCCGCTGTGCCCGCCGCTGTGCCCGCCGCTGTGCCCGCTGCTGTGCCCGCCGCGCCTGTGCTCGCCGCCGCGCCCGCCGCTGCGATCGCCGCCGCGCCGCCTGCCGCCGCGTGGCCTGCCGCCACGTGGCTTGCCGCCGGGCCGTCTGCCGCTGCTCCACCCCCCCCTACGCCCGCCCCTGCGCCCGACGCTGCTCCCGCCGGTGCGCTCGGCGCTGCTCTCGGCGCTGCGCTCGGCCCTGCGCCCGGCACTGCGCTCGGCGCTCGGCGCGCTGCGCTCGCGCTGCGCTCGCCCTGCGCCCGGCGCTGCGCTCGGCGCTGCGCCCACACCCACCACTGCGCAGTCCTCCGATGCCGAGAACAACTCCTCCACCACAGAGGACACCGTGAGGCAGCTACAACGGGAGATGCGCGCCTTGAGGGAGCAGCATGCCAAGCAGCTTGCCGCGCTATTGTCGGCCATGCAGCCCGCCAAGCAGGACGGACCCGCAGTTGTGCAGCCAATCCCCGAGCCGGTACGAGCACAGATGACCGACGCAGAGGCGCGTGCTGTGCGAGCCCCGGCTGAGGGGTACCCCCTCCCCGCTGCAACGTTCGGCCCCGCTGTGCTCCCTTGCCCCGCAGCGCCGGCCGGACGCTACGCCGAGCCACTGCCGTATGCCGAGCCGCTGCCGTACGCCGAGCCACGAGCCCGCGCACTCTACGCGCAGCCCTATGCAGAGCCGTCTACCTCGCAGTTGCACGCGGGGTCCCAGCCCGTCAACATCGGGCACCTGCATCCCAGCTACTCGCCGCTGTTCCCGCCGCAGCCTACCGCCGACGAGACTGCCCGGCATACCAGAGAGTGGGTCCAGCAGGGCGAGGACCCTACCGTGGCACGGATCGGCGCTATGATTGCCGAGGCGATCCGATCGACACGCGTACCAGAGAGCCCCCGCCCGTCCGTCGAGGAGGATGTCCGGATGACTGCCCTCATTGCTCGACAATCTACAGCCAAGGACCTCCCCACGTTCTCCGGGGACCCCCTCGAGTGGCCTGCCTGGATAGCGCAGTACCACCAGTCGACCAACACCTGCAGGCTGACACCCAGCGAGAACCTCATCAGACTGCAGCGCGCGCTGAAAGGCAGGGCCCGGGAGGCTGTCTACTCCCTCCTGCTGGACCCCGAACAGGTCCCAGAGATCCTGGCCACCCTCGAGACGCGGTACGGTGGCTCAGGATCCATCGCCAACCTTATGCTAAATAAGGTGAAGAAGCTGCCGCACCTGTCAGCGGAAGCTTCACTCGAGGAGATCGCCGACTTCTCTGGGACGGTCCAGAACTTGGTGGCCTCCCTGCGAGACTTGAGGACGGAGGGCTACCTCACCAACCCCGCCCTACTAGCCGACGTCACTGCCAAGATGCCCTGCACCCTGAGGATGTCTTGGCTGCTCGAGTTGCGCCAGCTAGGCCAATCCACCCCGGCCACACTACTGCAGCTCTCAATGTTCCTGCGAAGCGTCGCGAAAGTGATCCCGATTAGCGGCATGCTCGACCCGGTTCGACCGAATCGAGGGCGCCGCGAACAAGTGTTAGTGAACGCGGCGGCCGCGCCCCCGACGAGCGCGGCTACGCCCGGACCCAGGAAGCGTGCTGCGACCGACTCTGCCCACCGGTCTTCAGCCGGGAAAAGGGCGACAGTGCGAAGTGACAATTGTGCGCAGTGCAATAAGTTCCACGCCATTCGGGATTGTGCGGTATTCGCCGGGAAATCTGTCGCCCTCCGCTGGGAGACCGTGCGCGCAAGCAACCTGTGCCGAAAGTGCCTCGGTCGACACCACTCGAGGGAGTGTAAAGTGAAAGTGTGGTGCGGGGTGGGGGAGTGCCGGCATCCCCACCATCGGTTGCTCCATGAAGTGCGAAAAACGGAGCCGGTTGTGGGTGAAGTAAACTTATGACGCCGAAATACAGACGATAGCGTACTGCTAAAATTGTGCCGGTTGTGCTTCGCGGGCCCGCAGGGAGTGAAGTGTCAGTGTTCGCGCTGTTAGATGAAGGCTCTACCGTGACCCTTGTAGACGCCGAGATCGCGATGTTGACCGGTGCAAGCGGTCCGGTCCGTGCCGTACGGCTTCACGGAGCAAAGGGCATGTGCACCTCCGACGCCCGCTCCCGACGCGTGAAGCTGACCATCAGAGGCGCCGGGTTGAACACGACCTTCTCCATCACCGCGAGCACCATAGCCGAGCTGAACTGCCGGAGCAGCAAGTGCCAGGACGACGCATCACCCCGAAGCTCTTGATCGGGCAAGACAACGCCCACCTGATTGTATCAAGAGAGGTCCGTGAGGACAACACTACGCGAATAGTGTCGCGGACCGCTTTAGGGTGGATCGCTCACGGGGGAACAAACCCTGGCGCTGACGACCCAGCCACTACTCTGGCCCTGCAAGCAGAGACCGCCGCGGACGCCCGCTTGAGGGAGTTGGTGAGGACAAACTTCGCCATCGACTCCCTCGGCGTTACATCAGCAGCTCGGGTCAATGCTCAAGACGCAAGGGCACTAGCGATGATGGGAGAGACCACCCGCCCCCTCGCTACCGGGAGGTGGGAAACCGGACTCCTGTGGAAAGACCCGACAACCGTGCTACCCGACAACCGGCAGTGCGCACTGAAGCGGCTACAATCTCTCGACAAGAAGCTGGCGGCGGACCCCACCCTGGCGGCCGCGTACGCCGACAAGATGTCACAACTTGTCGCCAAAGGCTACGCCAGGAAGCTTTCAACCCACGAGGCATCATTACCTGCCCCGCGAAAGTGGTACCTTCCTCACTTCGCGGTGACAAATCCCAACAAGCCGGGGAAAATCAGAATCGTCTTTGATGCCGCCAGCCGATGCCGAGGGACGTCTCTGAATGACCAGCTGATGACCGGCCCTGACTTGCTGTCCTCACTCCTGGGGAACCTCCTTCGCTTCCGAGAGGGAAATGTGGCCATCGCTGCAGATATACAAGAGATGTTCCTGCGCATCCACATCAGGAGAGAGGACCAACCCTCCCAGCTGTACCTCTGGAGGTCGCCTGGCACACGGGACCCAGAGACGTACCAGTTGACATCTATGATGTTCGGGGCGACATGTTCCCCCAGCAGTGCCCAGTACGTGCGAGACAGAGTGGCCGGGCACTACGAAACCGAGCACCCCGCCGCCGCAGCAGCCGTTCGTTCCAAATTCTATATGGACGACTATTTGGACGCCGTGGATAACGTACACGAGGCTGCCGCACTGGTCCAGAGCGTGAAGGCCCTCCTTGCAAAGGGAGGGTTCAACCTGACCAACTGGGCCTCCAACAGCCCGGCCGCTATAGCACGGATTCTCCCCGGTGAACGAGCAACCGCCGCAGTGCAGATCAACAGCGGAACCACGGGGACGGAGCGCGTACTGGGACTGGTCTGGGACCCGTCGACTGACCGATTTCTTTACACCTTTCTCGACGCGGTCAGCCCCCAAGAAGCCACACGGCCTACGAAGAGGCAGCTCCTATCTATCATCATGAAAATCTTTGACCCGGTGGGTTTCGTCGCCTGCCTCACTATACGGTCGAAGATTTTACTGCAAGCCGTGTGGCGCTCGAGTATCAGCTGGGACGACCCCATCGCCCCTGAGCATGCCGAGCGATGGAGGGACTGGATGAGTCTGCTGAGGGAAAGCAGCGTGTCCATCCCGAGACGGTCACTCCGACACAAGCTGAGCAACGTTACACTGCACCTCTTCAGTGACGCGTCCGAACAAGCCTGCTGCGCCGTCGCCTACTTCGTTGAGGAAGTGCAAGGCGCGCCGCGAGCCACCTTCATCGCAAGCAAGTGCAAGGTGGCGCCACTCAAACCGCTATCAATTCCCCGCCTCGAGCTGCAGGCCGCGCTCATGGCGGCTAGACTGGCCAAGACTATTAAATCTGAAAGTCAGGCACGAATATGCAGAACCGTCTTCTGGACCGACTCGACCACTGTGCTGTGTTGGCTACGCACCGACCCACGGACATATTCCGCCTTTGTGGCGAATCGGTTGGGCGAGATCGACGAACTCACCAACATAGCTGACTGGAGGTGGGTTCCAACCAAACAAAACCCCGCTGACATCGGCACCCGAGACTTGGCACTACCCGACCTGTCCCTGCAAGGAGAATGGTTCTGCGGACCTGCTTTCATCACGAAACCCGACGAGGACTGGCCCGAAGAGCGCGCCCTCACCACGAAGCCCGATGACTCGATCCTGGAGACTAGGCCCCAATATGTCGGCCTCATATCCACGGCCGGGGAGGCCCTGCCCGCTATCGAGAGGTTTTCCTCATGGTACCGCCTCATCCGCGCCACAGCGTGGATACTGCGCTTCATAAGGCGTTGCCGGATGGGGTCGGGCCGACCTACCGAAGGCCCGCTACGAGCCGAGGAGCTCAAGGAGGCTGAACGCAGATGGGTGATCAGGTCCCAAGAGAATGCCTTCACCCCCGATCTTCACAACATACAGCACGGCCAGGCGCTGCCCGCCGCTAGCCGCCTAAACAGCCTGACGCCTTTCCTCGGCCCAGACGGAGTCATGCGGATGCGCTCCCGTTTGCAAGCAGTAACCGGAGCCACGAGCATAGCCAAGACTCCGATCATCCTAGATGGCGATGACCTTTATACTCGGCTGCTGATCCGACACTACCACCAGAAGGCGGACCACCCGAGCACCGAGAAGACCATCGCAGAGGTACGGGGCAGCTTCTTCATACTGCGGCTACGTACCACTAGCAGGAAGATCGCCCACGATTGCCCAACGTGCCGAATGCGGAAGAGCAAGCCCGTCCCACCTATTATGGGAGCGCTCCCCGAAGCTCGCCTGACGCACCATGTCCGCCCGTTCACACACTGCGGACTGGACTACTTCGGCCCTATGGAGGTCACCATTGGCAGGCGCCGAGAAAAGCGCTACGGGGCCATATTTACATGCCTCTCCACTCGCGCCATACACCTAGAACTGGCTGCGTCCCTGAGTGCTGACTCGGCCATCATGGCCCTGCAACGGATGGCGGCCCGCCGAGGACAACCAGCAGTGATGTACTCCGACAACGGTACCAACTTTCATGGAGCGAACAATGAAATCCGAGATGCCGTGGAGTCGCTCAGCCAAGACGCAAGGATGCAGGATACCCTAGCCATACAGGGTATCGAGTGGCGCTTTACCCCACCTCTGAGTCCCCATATGGGGGGAGCCTGGGAAAGGCTAGTACGTTCAGTGAAGCGAGCCCTAGGAGCTACACTGAAAGAAAGAGCCCCGAGAGAGGAGACGCTTCTTACGGCGCTTGCAGAAGCCGAGTTCGTGGTCAACAACCGACCCCTGACCCACGTCTCGGTTGATCCGAGAGACGAGGAGCCCTTGACCCCCAACCACTTTCTAATGGGGTCGGCGGGAAAACGCCCTCACCTGTCACTATATGACAAAAAGGAGGAGGAGGTATGCCTCCGCCGCCAGTGGCGCATAAGCCAACAGCTGGCAGACATGTTCTGGAGGCGGTGGCTTCGTGAATACCTCCCCACCATGGCCGCCCGGCAGAAATGGCACCACCGGGCCGACCCCATCAAAGAGCACGACTTGGTGGTCATCATGGACCCCGCTCTACCCCGAAACAGCTGGCCACGCGGACGTGTAATCGAAGCTAAGCCCGCCGCTGACGGACAAGTGAGAATTGTCCGCATACAAACAGCCACCGGCATCTACGTGCGCCCAGCGGTCAAAGTCGCGGTCATACTCCCGGCACCGACGCTCGCACCAGCTTCATCACCCGCATCAGCTTCAACACCCGCATCCGCTGCAACACCCGCATCCGCTGCACACCCGCATCCGCTGCAACACCCGCATCCGCTGCGACACCCGCATCCGCTGCAACACCCGCATCCGCTGCGACACCCGCATCCGCTGCACCACCAGTACCAGCTTTGACGCCCGCACCGACCCACGCCAGCCCAAGGGTGCCGATGAGGACCGCCCTCCGACGGCCCAGAGGGACTGGCCGGCGAGGTCACCGCCGGAGTACACGTCTTCACAGCTAGGCACAGACGTTACTGCACCGAGGGGAGAATATACCAGACGTGACTATCAAAGTTTGTAATACCCTCCATTTGCATAACATCAACCAGTACATAACTCAGTAGGTGGTACGACTAGATACGAAATCAACTACTGAGTTCGTGCAGTTTCGAACAAGAGACGACTCGATACGTTCTCGATCGAGCTGGCATGTAGTACTGGTCAGGCTCATACAGACGACCTGATCACAAACGAGAGAGAGAGAGAGAAGCGACTAGATACGCGTCTCTGTCTTGTTTGTTATGTCTGCACAAATAATTAATTGTGCAACGCCCGACTTTAATTTTAACCTGATAGAAGCGACTAGATACGCATCCCTATCTTGTTATGTTTGCACAAAATGAGGATTTGTGCAAACGCCCCATTTCAGTACATATTGGCTTTCGACAAGCGTAGTTCCGGGGTTTTCGAAGAAGTGATGATGAGAGTGCACGTCATCGTTTTCTTTTTCTACGCCACTGAACCTCGTTTTCGTGCCGAGACGCTACTGGGTGCTAACGGGACATTTCTCCGACCCCCGCCACCTCTACGGTCGCTCCCGGCGACGGTCCCGAAAACAGAGCGGGCTCTCATTGGTCGAGCCCCTCTGATCCACAAAAACCTTTCAAAATTATTGTTCTACCAAAATTGTCTGTCTTTGTAAGCGATTCCTGCGGCCGCGGTGACTGATCTAAATAAACGATATTTTCTGATCTGTTCATTAGCGCCCGCGTAATCGAGTAAACTTACTTATTTTATGTTTGTACAATGCATTTTTTTGTAATCTGACGGCAAAGTATTACCTGTCCTACTTTGACCCCCATGACATACTTTGTAATAATTTTGGTTGCTTTAATAAAAAATAGGTGAAGATTGCAATAGGCTCAATTCAAGCAGAAGGTCGTGATTTACATTCTAATTTTTTGATCAAGTCGATCCAAGATTGACAGAGTCTACGGCAGCTCGCGAAATATTCACGAGTTCAAACTGCCCGATTCGCCGCACGGTATCGCACCGAAGTACTTGAACGACGAGTGCAATTCTAAAAAATCAGAGTATTCTCACGGATTCAACACGCCTTCTACCTACTTCGCCTGCATCTTCACCCGGCCTGAAAACCGACCGTGACTTTCTCTTCGCCCTCACCACCTCCTTGCAAGAAATCGTTTGCCTTTTTCAAGGCATTTCCCCCCTTCCTTCCTACCCTGCTCTGAAGCGTCGAAGTGGCCAGCCTGATCTTCTTCTAAAACGTGCGCAAGAGTTTACAGATCTTGTCCCGTACAAACATCTAGCATTTGCATTTATATAAAAACCATAGGGAAACAGTTTGGAATCAATCCAAGTAAAAAGGAGAATATTACAATCAGCGTTACTAAAGTAATTACTTTATCATTATTTTTCTTTAATCCTTTGTTTTCAATAGCGGGCAAAAATATTGAAAACAATTTCTTATCTTAATCCTCCGTGTCTAAAGGAGATAAAAAAAAGTTCATAATGCAAATCTGTAGTAAAATGTTTATTTTGCATGTGTGTACCAGTGGCGGTCGGTGACTTTTTGTAGAAGGGATGCTTGACAATCAGTATATACCTATCAAATTTAATATACAAATCTATAAACTAGCCCATGAACAAGAACCAATTACTGATAAAAAAGAGTCTGTCTATTTAGCTATATAAATCATTTACTCTACGCGACATTACAGATCCAAAATATCTTAAATGTCGTATAACAAAAAAATTCACGACGTAAGTACCCGAGTTTTCATTTTATTATTCTCGAGCTAGATTCTCCTATAGAAGCTCCTTCTTATTTATTTCTTGATGTCATGTACGAAATGGGAGTCAGTTTTCCAGTTTGCAGAATATCTTTTTTCCGTGAATGGCCGAGACACAAAACTTTCGCATTAATGATTCAATTATACAACCACACAATTCACTATTACGTTTACAGTTTTAGAACATGTCGGTGAAGTATCCATGTTATTTTCTGTATTATTTATTTATTTAAATAATTAATTAAATAGGTAATCGAGGGAGATCCAATGTTTCAATATCTCGGCTTCAGTTATTCAAGCCAGACTGTCAAAAATACATCACGCAAACAAATGTCCAATCGTTCTAAAAACAATCCACCAACTCAACATATGTATGCTATTCTGTGCATTATGCCTATAAGCATTAAAGTCGTTTTTGCATGTTGGATGCTCTCCTCAAAACCGCATCCAGTGTTCTAACATATTGGAAGGCAGGACTTAATGCGCATGTTTCAAAGTGTTTGACTTTCGTACTTTAGGGATACGGAATAGAACAGAGCATCCACGGCATCCACACTGTAACATCTGTGTGTTTCCACACAGACATTTGAGCATTGAGAATGTATAAGTATGTCGACTTGCTCGGTGTGTCATGTCGTTGTGTGTGTATCAAATCTCTGAGGATGGGACGGTGTCGAATTGCAGTAGGGCTGTTTACGACTAGAAAAAATCTTTATTATGCTAAGGAAAAATACTAAGAAAAAAAATCAAAAGCTTTTTGACCCTAAAACACAAGGGATTCAGAGAATCCACAGCGTGTATGGACGGACCGCGCCTGGTATGTACTACCTATTTGAGATATTTTTTGCCGTTTTTACTATTTTTTTGTTTTATTATAATTTATTGTATTGCACTTGTTATACTAATTGGACCTCGATGATAAAAAAAAGAATATTATAAATAATAAATAAACAAAAGACAAATCAAATTGAACATGTATTTTTTTAACTGTGCTCGGAGCATTTATTTGAATATATCGTTGCAATATATGGAAGCTAAAACATAGCAGCTTTAAGAAATTGAATTGGGGATTGTCAAAATAACAAATAAATACAACACAAAAAGAAAAACATGCACGCTACTCAACACACGGAAAATGCATAATTCCAAGAACAAAAACCACATTTTCATTTTACTCATACGTCGCACATAAAATATTTAACGACATCAAAAGATCAAGAACAGTTACTCATTTAACTACCGGTGTCCAAAACTGGATATCTCAAAAGGGCCAAAATTTTCTTAAGGAACATTCATATACCGTTAGAAAAAGTCTTGTATTTTAATAACATTTACCAAAATTTATTATGTTTATACTAAAAATTGTTTTGATACCACTTTCGTGTCCCTTACAAGCGCCTCTAGTATTATTTGTTGAGTATTTAATGTGACAATAACTTATTCTAATCCACTACCTAGACAACAACATACTTATTTATTTAGAAATTATGAACTAAAAAAACTATGCATACTATTTTTAAAAAAAACCGGATATGCATTGTGCATTGTGCACTGACTCTATAACAGGAGAATTAATTTAATTGATGTTTTCAATGTTTAACACTATAAAAGAGAAAAATATACAAGGTGTCGCTATAAAATAAATAGATATTATTAATATCGTTTTTTTACATATCCGAAAAGGTTGAATGTCTATAATTTTTTTTTATAAATTTAATTTCTTTGTTCCTCTATAATACCCGTTGGTTTCCCTTTTATATACATGCTTTATTATGTTATATTTATATTAATGTTAATTTATTTCACTGTATAAAAATGTGATCGCCACAACACGGACATGTGCCTAGTCTGGAAGTCAAAAAAAATGTAATTTGTAACATTGTAATGAATTAATAAATTTTAAAAAAAGCAGTGGTAACTGAATCTTTATGGAACCACGGGACCCAGATATATGGATGCAGAAAAAAGTTTGCTATGAAATGAAGTACAAAACGCATGCTCGTAGGAGGCAGCTACAGCGTATCGGATGATATAAACTATCTATTTATAGCGCAATGCAGAAAAACGTTATAAATCAAATACAATAAATATTAATGCCTTACCGACTAAACTCAAAGTAGCGTGGAAGTAAGCAGAGCTGAGTCCCACCACCATCAGCAGCACCCATAGCAGGTTGATGGCGGGATTCACGAACTTGGCATAGCCTCGGAACAAATGGATGAGAACGGGTGGGAGAAGTAAAAAGAGAATATTGCTTATCTAAAAAAAAAAGAAAAAGTGCAAATATTATGTAGGTAATAAAACTACTCTAGATAAAATTATATTCCGGCAGCCTGATTGATCCTTTGTGACATCTCCATCTTTCTCATAAATAATACATGTAATAGAAAGGTCACAGCAGGATCATACTTGTTCGACTTCAAGGTTTTCTTCAAAGGCCGGCGTATATCGCGTACAAATATTGTGCAATATATGAAAAAAAATGTGTCAACACAATGGATTTTCTATAATATTCTGTAATTAAAGCATGTTTCTTACCGTATTAACAAATTCTGCGATGTCTGGAGAAATTGTATAATTTTTCTCGCACCAATCAACAGGCGAGCTGCCTCTCTGAAGATGGGTCCACGTCATTTAGGGCTAAATCCTTTAAGATGAGCACTGAATTAAACTGAATATTAAAGATATTAAAGATATGAAACTCAATCTGGCTTAAGCCATAAGTACACAAATAAATAAACAGTCAATATTGTTGCGCCTTATCAAAAAATCACAAGCGTAACAAATTGCTTTGTTACACGTTTCGGTCCTTTTTTCCTTGTTTCCCTGTAGCCATTGTGTTGTGACGTCGTTGGCGAAGCAAGCTAATGTTTTTATTTACTTTATTTGACATGTGCTCAATGTTGCCATTCCTAAAAAATATTTTTCTTATGTCAACTGCGTCAGCTGATGTTTACGTAGATAAGAACTTATATGAATTTTTGATCACGTTAAGATTGAAATGGTAACAAATATTTTTATTATGACTTGGTTTATAATGAGAACAGTATAAATAAAATCACTGAATTAATTAGTTACTAAATTTACTTATCTAGAGATGTCAGTAATATATTTCCTAGTATCTATGACATCTATGAAGTGATTTTAGAACTATTCTGTCGATTTACGCAATCAAAAATGATACTTTAAACCAGAGGTTCCCAAACTCTTTTGTGTCGTAGACCCCTTGCCATGTTTATCGCTTTTTGGTAGACCCCCTACTTATCTTTTTTTTTTTATATGAGTACCGCACAAGAGTCCCAACTACTCCCAACCGCCTGGAGCCAGTAAGACTTTGGCATCCCCAATTGGGGAATGTTGTAAAGCTGAAGGTATTGGGGAGGGGAATGAGAAGGGGAAGAGGGAGGTGGGGAAAATACCTGGCTATTCAGATCTGGTCACCAAACACGGCTAAAAGCCATTTCAAGCAACGTTTCAATTCTGAATGGTGGCCTTTCACCAGGGCGATACTGAGAGTATCTTCCACTCTGGAATGTGCGCAAATATATATATATTTTTTAAATTAATTAATTGTGAAACACACAAATTAATTAAATAAAATTTACTTGCGCACGCCGGGATTTGAACCCGCGACCTTCGGATTCGTAGTCGAGAGCCTTACCCCTCGACCATGGAGGCCGTCGTACCTGATTATTGATTTTTCATAAATTTCTAACTGTAGTGAAGTTTAGTGTTAAAAACTTAAAGTTAAAACAAATGTTAAGTTTTATACATTTATTAATTGAATTTAAATTAATACTACTCAAAATAAAATTTTGTATCTGTTATATAAAATAAACGTAACATAAAATAAACTAAGCAATGAGTAAATGTTTTTAGTGGGAAGGATGAACCTGATGCTTTAATAATAAATTATCAACATTTGGCGTCAATTATGTCAGGTTTAATCTTAAATCTCCTCGGCCAATGATGTCCAGTCTGTTTCTTTTTTTCGTTAGGAGATTGGTAACAGCGCTGAACCCCTTTTCCACTAGGTATGACGATGGAAAGGAAATTAAAAATTTCCTCGCTATATTCCATAATACAGGATAAGTAACGGGTATGTTTTTTTGCAGACAGAAGTGCTGATATCCGTGCTTAAACTGAACCTTAAGTTCTTCGTTTGTACTTATTTCAGTCAGTTCCTCTTGTATTATGACATTAGTTTCTTCTATGTCACCATATGGGTTAATTATCCACGGTGGTATTACCATAGTCAAAACATCCTCAAACCTAGTTTCAAAATCTGAATAGAGGGCATTTAAATGTTGAACGTAGGTTGAAACGTCGTCTTCCTGGCAGTTTGTCTGTGACAAATTGGGGAACTGGGAAAATTCGCCCCGTCCAATAGTTTGCTTCATTAGTTTAACTCTGGCAAGAAACGCTGATAATATGGACTTTGTTTTAATCAAATTAAGACTGTCGCCTTGTAACTGCAAATTAACCATATTAAATTTTGTAAACAAATCTGTTAAATAGGCGATTGTCTGTTTTCCACTTCATTAAATTGTCTTTTAAAATTTTATCTTTAGTATCGAGAAATTCTAAAATAGTCTCAAAAAGTGCAAAAAATCTTGTCAAACATAAGCCTTTCGACAGCCAGCGTACTTCAGTGTGAAGGAGTAATTAATGAAAGTGTTCGTCATTTTCTTCACACAACTGCGCAAATAACCGCGTATTCAACGCGTTGCTTCGGATTCGGTTTACTGCATCAATGACTAATTGAAGAGATTCATGCAATCTAACACTCAAATTTTTAGCAACTAAATGTTGTCGATGGATGACGCAATGTATTGCTAACACCCCTGGCACATTTTGTTTTAAATAGCTTATAAATCCACGATAACGTCCAACCATGGCAGGTGCTCCATATGTAGCTACTGATATTATGTTTGATAAAGGGATTGCCTTTTCAATGAAGTAATCCTTCAAAACATGAAATATTGATTCACCTTTAGTGTCGGTTGTCAAAGTTCTTGCGAAGAATAGTTCTTCGTAGATTTCTTGATTCATAATAAAACGAACATATACCAATAATAATGCTTCATTACCAGGTAAAGTTGACTCGTCCAGTTGTATAGAGAAATGGGTCGTTTGCAAATAATTACACAAGAAGCTTTCAATATCAGAACTCATTTCATCAATGCGTCTTTCAACAGTATTGTTGCTTAAGGGAATTCTTTTAATGATATCAGATGCAGGTTTGTGTAAAACAGTTTTAAAAACCTCTTCAACGGCTGGCAAAATTAACTTCTCTCCGATAGTATGCGGTTTTCCGGATTTTGCTATAAGTAGTGAGATATTGTACGACGCCCGCAAAATATCATCGTTTCTTTGTGACGTCGAAGCAAACATTCTGTCCAGCGTGGGTCTCTTCTGAAGTTTATCTTTGAGTGTTTGAAAGTATTTCAAATCTTTATCTGTTTTATCAGGGTGACATCTTCTCAGATGATCCTGCAGCTTAGATAGTTTCATAGCGTCATTGCCCAAAACTTTGTTGCATAAAAGGCACATAGGCAATTGTTTGTCCGACAATGATGGAATGAAGCCAAGCTTCAAATAATCAACACTGTACTGTCTACATTTCTTTTTAGATTCGGACATGGCATCAATCATCTGTGGGCAAAATTAATCTATTTAAATAAGACATAAAGTCCAGCAGCTGTATATTAAAAAATCAGTCAAATTTAAATTGTATGGTCTTAGATTTTATGGCAGGCATAGGCGTACAGCCATTATAAATGAGTGTGAGAAGGGGAATGTTATGAATGTTACCTAAGGTTTTGGTATGATCCATCATTCCAAAACCTTAGGTACCAAAAACTTAAGTTCCAACTTTAAGGAAATTTGAAAGTAAAATGACAAAAAATGTTAAAATAAAATATTATACAACAAATAATAATAGCAAATTTTCATGCGATTTATCTCTACGTACATTCGACTGTCGTGTGTAAAAATTCACTGGTTCCACTTTAGCAATAATACAAAATTTTAATTTTAATGTAGAGAAGTATGTACAGTGCAATATCCATAATCCGAACTTCCGTAATCCGAACATTCCAGTAATCCAAACTGGCCCACAGTGTAACGATCAAGGGACAAAAGTACCATTTTTTTTACTTTTTTTGCGAAGTTATTTGGTAAGATATATGTATTTATAAAAGAATAATAAATGCCTAGCAAGGCCGTAAATAAGTAAATATTGACACACATACATATTTATTTATGTGACCGGCCAAAATATGTACTTTAATTACAAAATATATATTTTTTTAATATGTTTCCTATATGTAAACATTTAAATTATATAAAAAAAAAAACAAACAAATGAGAGTGTGTATTGGAAATTTTTCAAAAAACACGCAGCTGTACAGGTTGTGGATTTCTTATTTTCTTAATTTATCTTTCAGTGGTAACATATTGTATGTTAATAATTAAATACATACGTAATATGTACGTACAGTTGTCTTTTTTTAGATTTTTCCGAAAACATTCCATAATCCGAACTTTTCGGTAATCCGAACATCGAACATTACGGAGATTGCACTGTAATTATAATACAGATTGCTAAAACTTTGAAAAAGAAACTATTGTGGAGTACTCGTGTAATTTTGCATGATTTGAATATTAAACTACAAATAACTGAAGTCATGATTGGCGTAATTTATCTATCTTTGCTAAGTACGAGTACAAAACTAAAATTTAATAAAAAATAATGTACTTACTTTTTTCCAGCACTCTCAAACAAAATAACACTGATTCACTATAATTTGTGTGATAAACTACCAGTTTATACATTTTTTAATATTTTCTTAGCACTTTCCTTTTCAAGATTCAGGAAACGAATAAACGTATTTGTCTAACATTTGTATTTATAGTGACAAATTGAACAAGTCAGTCCAAGTTCGCGAAACTGAAACAAAAATTGACAAGAATTTTTGGTAACAAGATGATACTGGTATATCATTATGTGCAGGTTTTTACATGTTAAAAATGTATTGTGATCACAAATCGAATACCTACATCCTACAACTTACACAATTTTATAAACATATATAATATTTTTTTTACTTCATAGGTACTTTTATAAATAATGTACATGTCTTTATATTATGAGATAGTATAATGTAAGTAAATAGGTACTATCATTGTATGTTGAGATCCACTATCGTGGACCCCCATTTTCATTTCATGGACCCCCAAAATTTTTTTTCGCTGACGTAGACCCCTTGCAGGTTGTCATAGACCCCTGGGGGTCGATATAGACCACTTTGGGAATCACTGCTTTAAACGCTCAAAGTGCTACTTGTTCATAGATGACAGTAATGTGCTTCCTATTTTTTATACGAAAACAATTCATCATTCCAGGCAAATAAATTTGAGAAAAAATCTGAAAAACCATCTAGAACACAAATATACATTTAACTCCACTACCTCCTCCCCTCTTGGTAGAAATAACTACCACCCGAAAGGGTTTAACTTTTTTATTTTCGCCGATAAATAGTTCACTGACATCTATTGAAATTATACAGAACTATTTTAAAACTTACTCATTCACAGATGACGCTAAACACAACAATACATCTACGCGGCGATAGATGACAGTGACGATTATTTTTAATAAAACAAATACAGGACACCGAATGCCAAACAAACAGAAATAAATAGGGAGAAAAAAGTGTCGATAAAACGATTTTAAAAAATCATTCATGCTACAAATTCTATAACTTATAACATGTAATAAATAATAATCAGTGTTAATTTCTAAAGCGCTGTTTTGTGAAGGTTCACCGGAACTGCGCTTTGCACTAACTAACCTAATCAAATATAATTAGAAAATATCAGACATACTATAAATATATGTACAAATTAAAACTATGACTTAAAATGTGCATGAGCAACAGACTTACTTAAATGAACAATGTAGAATAAACTAGACGTATAAATAATCTAATAAAAAGTACAAATAATAAAAGATCATGAAAATACACGCTAAAATAACCTAACCTAACTAACATACTTAGAAAAAAAACAGATATATCTATATATTTATAATTTAATAACGTTATTACTTTCTTTTCTTCAAGTATTTTATTTTTTTATTATTGTGACAGTTGTTTCGGCGTTAAAAACCATTTTCATAATGTGGATAGGCCACCTCGAGACGACTTAATTAACAAAATTAAAATACTTGCAGAACATTGTTATATTTGATTTACTTAAAATTTTATTTGAGTGTTTTTCTTAAAATTGCAGTACATATTTCACAAAGAATGGAAGACATTACAGTTTAAGAATTGTCGCCATTGGGAACGTTAGACATTTTCTTAACTACCCGTACAGATTTACAGATAAATTATTTGTTATATTTCTGACGTTAGCAACCCGCAAAGTGACGTTTAGCGCCTTCTTTGAGTCTCCGCTCTTAAGCGAATCTTGAAGTTTATTCTTCCACGGCAGCGAAGCCAATGATGGCTTAGAAGTGGAGTTATGTGATAATATTTAGGCTCACCATATATCATTCTCGCCGCAGCATTGAAGACCGACTGGATCCTGTTGAGTTGTTTCTGGGGAAGACCAGAATATGCACTATTACACTAGTCCATACGTGAGACAACAAAGGTATTTATTAGTATTTTAGCTCCACCAGAGGGGAGGCATCTTCCGATTGATTTTATCTGTCTAAGATGGAAGAAGCTAGAATTTACAGCCTTCGAGATTTGCGACTCAAGGGATATACATCTACTGTCCATAGTAAAATCAAGAAACGTAACATAATATGAAAATGCCAATGGATTTTCTAATTGAATCCCTTGTTTTTCTGTCAGTGCTGAAAATTCCTCGTAATCAGCTCAATCCCCAAGAAGGTAACCAGAAAGTCATTTTCTAAAAATAGTCAATTCATCCCTGATTTCATTACGCAGTTCATTGTTGATTTCATAATCGATTTTGTAATGGAATTTTAAATGCTCCTTTTTTTAAATATTTGATTATTTTCTTATTGCAATATTCTACTTTCCTTTGTAATATAGTATATAGCAGGGGTGCCACACTTTTTTTTCTAGGAGAAACAAGTTGATAAAAAAAATGATATTGACTGATATCAACTTGTAAACATAATATCATGATATAACAATAAAAACTCCATTATATTTCCAACATATATGTTTGTATTTTCAAAACAAGTTTGTTATACATATAAAAAATAACGATAAAAAAAAATCGAATTAACGACTATAATATAATTATGTATTTTACTATTAAAAAAATTAGGTTCACATTGACTGCAATTTTGTCGTATTTTATTTAATACGAAGTTACCGTTAGACGTAACTATGCAGTCATATAATCATTAGTCAATCGTGAGCGATGTTTCGTTTTGATTGCATTCATAACAAAAAGTTAGTTAAATACGCAGCAACTTTCCGAGGATGTGGATATTTGTTAAACAGACCCAACCGCATTTTAATGTCAATAGTAATTTCTTCTGTGGCAAGGTGTGTACAATCTATATCTAATAAAATGCTAATTTTTATGGGTATTTTTTCCACGTTCATACTATCATTAAATAGGAACGACACAAATGTAGCAACATCATTTAATTTTGAGAAATCCTTCAGTCTCACGCAACATTGATATTATGTGATTGACGGGGTGTTACAGTACGAACCCGACAAATGTTAAACAGTTATTCCTGAGCATATTTTCGGTAAAAAATGTATACGAGGTGTGTTCAAAAGAAAAGGTGAATTTTGAATTTTCGCGGGCTGTGTACATTCGATTATCGATTTTTTTTATGTTGGTACACATATGTTTATCATATGTTAGCATTATCAGCCATTTTGGATCAGTGGTTTGTTTTTGACAACTGGAAAGGTTAGTCACGTTATGTTTTTTTTTTCGATTTTTTACTAAAAACAAATTAGTAAAAAATCTAAAAACATCGATTTTTTGAAGAAATGCTGATAGGGACATAGAAAACAAAGCAAACCTAAAATTTCACTTTAATCGGACTGATGATGCTCAGAAAACGGCTATCAAGTTCCGACCAAAACTAGGAAATTCCTCCATAGGATTAACAATTATTAACAATTTTTTTCTAAAAAGAATAAAATTTTTTTTGAAGTAATGCTGATGACGACATAGAAAATAAATCGAATCTAAAATTTCACTTCAATCGGACTGATGATGCCTCAGAAAACAAACAAAAATAAAAAATCGAAGAACACCCAAAAAGGTGACTTACCTTTCCAGTTGTCAAAAACAAACCACTGATCCAAAATGGCTGATAATGCTAACATATAATAAACATATGTGTACCAACATAACAAAAAAAATCGATAATCGAATGTACACAGCCCGCGAAAATTCAAAATTCACCTTTTCTTTTGAACACACCTCGTATACCCAAAAATAGTTTTGACTGTTTGAACAAGAATTAGTACAATTTAGGTCCGCGATCGACCAAAAAGATCGACCCAGGCCCGGCCCTGAGAAATTTACGCCGCCCCTTTTCAAAACCTAAATGTAAACACATTGAATTTTGAAAAAAATTACGCTTCGTCTTTCCAGTTTTCTTCACGACGACGCGACGTCTAAAAAAATCTCAATACTGAAATAATAGAACAGTCGGTCAGTCGGAACTGTGGTCGAGTTTTACGGGTTCGATTGTCGCTCAAGAAGGTAAAATAAGGATTTTTCAATTTATTGGGCGCTGGGCGTCGGACGCTGGGTGCTAAAAAAACATGAGTTTTTTCTAATTTATTGGGAATAATATGTAATATTAAAAACAATGTAACTATTCAATTGATGAATTTGGTAGTATCAGCGCCTTGGCAGAGCGGACTGCTCCAATTGCGCAAGCATGGGACCGGCCCTGGATCGACCAGTAAATTGCGATTGACTCACTGGCCATCCCTGGACTATATATACCTACCTACATATAAAAGCCATTCCAAACAACGTTTCAATTCTGAATGGTGGTCTTTCACCAGGGCGATACTGAGAGTATCTTCCGCTCTGGAACGTGCGCAAATATACTGTATATTCTTTTTAAATGAATTAATTGTGAAACAGCACAAATAAATTAAATAAAATTTACTCGCGCACGCCAGGATTTGAACCCGCGACATTCGGATTCGTAGTCGAGAGCCTTACCCCTCAACCATGGAGGCCGTCAAAATGCAAAAAGGATTAATTGCAAGAAAATGGAAAATAAATTTTTTTTTTAAAAGAAAAAAAATGCATAAAGATTCACGCAGAAGGTGTAGTTACCTAATGACTGCACATAAAAAAGTCGACTTTGTGGTATTAGGTATCCACTCTTATAATACACGTTTCTTAAGGTCGCCTTTTCTTAGTCAAAATCATCTCTCATAACCGATTTTGTAGGAAATGCGGTAAGCATTCCATCAATGGATAGAAGGCGTTATTTTTATTGTTATTTTTTTCCATTTGCTGGTCATTATGGTTCGTTGATTATGAATTCCGAAAGGAAAAAAAATTGTAAACTGAAAAATAATAATCTAATAAAAATAGAATTGTGTATAATTTAATTGTCCGTAAGAATAATACAGATATGCATAAAAAAATAACTTTATTCAAGAAGTAATTACAATAAATTATAATAGATGATCAAACGCCTGCAAAATTTCCCATTAGTAAACAATTTTGTTAATATGGTTATTGAACATCTCAATTCCTAATGTGCCGGAGAATTTATTGTGATAATGGCCGTGAAACATGAGAACTTATATCGGTTTATGGAATATTTCTGTATAAGGTCAAATCGAATCGTTATTCACTCCTAACGATTGATTAAATAATACTATCTACAAACAAACAAAAAACGTTTTCAACCATAGGTATTTTAATGAAACGTATACTGTATCATATATATATATATATATATATATATATATGTTTGTTTTTTTTTTTTTTTTAATTTGATGTTTTTACAGCATTATAATACCTGTATATTTCTTGACTTAAATGTGATAAGTACCTAACTTTTTGTATTGACTAATTGCCCTTAAGTATTTATATGAGTGGAGATCATTAAAATTACCTTTTCAAATAAATACCCACGAACTTAAGGGGAACGGCTGCGCTGCCTGCTTCATACAAAACTGAATTTTGGATTGGAGGCCAAAATACCCATCCAAACGGAATGATCTATATTTTTTTATTTATTTAAAGGTTTAGTAAGTATCTAATACGGATGAGAAGTATTTTAGTTATTTTTTTTTTAATTTTCTAAGTATGTGCCATGAAAAATTTTTTTTTTTTTCATAATTTTAGAGGCAGCTTAGAAAATTATTTGCCGGTTTATCGTACTTTTTAAAAATATATCACCTTTGCTATGTACTCGTAAGTATGATTACATAAATAAAAATATAAAAATTAAACATTAAAAAGAAGGTTTTTTCGGTTCGATATATTAAATTATGTACGGCAAATTTGTATTCCACCGTAAATTGGTCGTTTTTAATTTAATTTAAAGTCCACCATAATGCTTATTTTAATATATTAAAAATAAAATTAATTTTATATTTAATTATGTTTTCAAAGCAGATGGGTAAAAAAAATTAATCACCGTTAGCCCCTAAATAATTGTTAAAGATTCCTCTAAAATTACGAAAAATCAATTTCTTTAATGGCCGATATTTCATAACGTAAAACAAAAATAAATAAAATACTTCTCATCCGTACTAGATATTTACTAAACCTTTAATCAAAGAAAAATATATATCATTCAGTTTGGATGGGTATTTTGGCCTCAAATCCAAAATTCAGTTTTGTATGAAACAGGCACCGCGGCCGTTCCCCTTAAAATCGCCAACAGATTCAATACATATATTACAAGGCATGATATATATTATACCCAAAATAAAGTAGCCTTCGAAATAATAACACAATTAAACATTTCTGGCTCTGCTCTTTCAGTTATATTCGATTTATGTATTATTATTTAATACAAATAAAATATCGTTAACAAAACGTAAACTCCGGACCCTAAACAATTTTTATCGCGTGAGTATTAAATCAAAAGGATTTACAGTTTAACAAATATAATATTATTCTAGTTAAGCATAGATCAGGTTTTCAAGAAATAGTTATGACCGCACTGGCCGCTGCCCGCCCCTGTGGGGAAAACACAACCTCCTGTCTACAGAACCTCCATAAACAATATATATTCGCAAAAAAACTAGATGGTCTCCACTTGGATTCTTAGACAATTTCGTGGAATAATCATTAAGTTATTTAATACCAACAAAAGCACGTAATAAATCCGTACAAAAAAAGGAATAGAGAATTTACACTTTTAAAATGAACAATATTTTTACAGATTTGCAAATAGGCAAATTAGACATTTCGAAGGTCGCCGGTTCAAATCCCGGCGTGCGCAAGTAATTTTTTTTAAAGATATATTCCATGGTTACGAAAGATATATTCCATGGTTACGAATAACCTGACAATATTTGAAAATCTCCTACTACCATCACAGATATTGCTTGTGTCGTAATGGAGGTCTTAGCCAGCCGAGGAATTGAACTCACGACACCTGGGTGAGACCCAAACGCCACTGACCGGTATTATTTGGTTAATTTGTGTCATTTCACAATCTATTCGTTTAAAATAATACGTAGTATGTTTGCGGCGCGTTCCAGAGTGGTAGATACTTTCAGTATCGCCCTGGTGAAAAGCCACCATTCAGAATCGAAACGTTAATTGAAATGGCTTTAGCCGAATCTGAAGACCAGATCTGAATAGCCAGGTACTTCCTCCACCTTCCTCTTCCCTTATCTTTCCCCTCCTCACTACTAGCCTCACGACATACCCCAAGTTGGTATGACATAGTCTCACTGGCTCCAGACGGTTGGGAGCAGGTGGGACGCTTGTGCAGTACTCACACAAAAATAAAGAAGGTGGCTACACAGAAACTATTAAACGTAAGAAACATTTTTTTTCACAGGTACCCAATATATATATGAGTAGCGACGCCCTAGACTGCACAGATTCATTTGTATGACTGTATCTATTTATCTTATTGTTCTGATGATTGTTTAACTTTACAGTCAATCTCTAAAGATTGGACCAACATCACGACGTCGAACGAAATCGACTGAATACGATTATTTTTATCCCAGTACCGCCAGGCATCGCAATACAAGGTGTGTTCGTTTATGATCAATTTATTTATTAAAACTACTTAAATAGCTATAACTTTTACTAGTCGATAGTCAATTTTAGTTATTCCACTCCCATAGGAAAAACTTTAAAATTTACTAACATGAATTCTCAACAACAAAATAAATAAAATAAGGAATATGTAAAAATATTCCCTAAATTTAGAATATAGTCATTTGTGATAGCAATACCTTTATATTGAAAATCTTCACATTAAAAATATATATTTATTATATTCACTGTCTGAGAACCCCGATAATATTTTTTCATCAAATTGAAAACATTTTTTTTAATATTTTTTTTTATTATTTATTTATTCATCCAAAGAACATAAATACGTGCATGGTAAAATAAAGAAAGGAGCAAAATATGTAGTCCTGCAAAGCGGTTACATGACAGCTTGTCTGCAGGTTCTACAAAAATTAATTAGTCCTAATAGTAATAGTAATACATACAAACATTTCTTTTTCTTTTTGGTTTAATAAGTATATATTAATCTTAAATAAAATAGGTACTTACATTTGACGTAAACATTATAGGCACATAATTTAACTTAGCCATTAAGTATACATAGATAAAAATTTAAAGATACATAGATAAGAATTTAAAGATACATAGATTGCTCGTTTAAAATCCATAACTTCATCGATTTCACGCAAAGCCTCTCACTTTCCTCCAATTTATAGCTTTCATTAAATTTATTGAAAATCACTGGCACTATGTATTCAAGAGTTCGACCTCCATATTTATTTGAAATTTTTGGAATTTTTAGGCCTCTTCTTTCAGTGAATCTAGTGCTGTGTTTGTGCACCAGTGGCTTTTTGTATTGGCTTTCTCCCGCGTTATCTATAATAGTGATATACCATAGGAGACATTTTACAGGAAGTAGGCCCTCAGCACCGTATAATATTTTTAAATTTTTTCTTTGTCTCTATATCTTTGGTGTATATATATCATCAAGCAGTGAAATTTTTTGTACGTTACCTACTGGATCTCTTTGAAAGCGATCGGTATAAATATATTTTTTCTTTTTATTTTTTATTTATTTTGCGGTAACTTCCAAATTAATTATCTACATACCCAAATGCCGTGTCATGGCGCATGACTTTTAAATCTGGGATTACGGATCTAACCATACTAAGAAGAAGTTATATTGAATTGATCAGGTTTCTGCAAACTCGCAACTTCTCAGAAATACAGTTTGAAGGTTTTCACCGGTTCTTGCATACACACATGCATTTGTATTGGAAAGTTAATCAAAATTAACAACGTGGCTCTTAGCTACGAATATTTCTTATTTATAAATCATTAATTTATTCACATAACTTTACAATTGCATAGAATTTTGTACACAGAAAATTGCGTGGGAGGCGGATCTCAGAAATAAATTATCCGTCCTATTATCTCAAAATAAACTATTTTATGTATTATTCCTCTGTGTGACTAACACTCCCAGTTACACCTTAATATACATATTATTATCTATGTTTGTAAAGCGTGTATGAATAAAAACTATATTGACTGCGCCTTTCAAAGTAAGTTATTGTTATAATAATATTACGATTGAATGAATTGTTCCAATATTTGTCTAACTGTTGTACCCATACTCCTCGTGATACGCGAAATATTTGTAAGGGGATGAAAAGGGTTGCGAACTTCAGGGGTACCCCAGATTTTGATATAAATATATTTATATTTATATATAATTATTTTTAAATCAAATAAGCGAGGCTAGCAGTCTACAATGGAGTGATGATACCAACCCTGATGTATGGCAGCGAGGCATAGAACTGGCAGAGAAAGGATGAAAGTAGACTGAATGCTGTAGAAATGAGATCCCCGATCCGAATGTCTGGTAAAACCATGTATTATCGTGTTAAAAATGTTGAGATTCGCATAGAACGCAAAGTTGATGTAAGCGTAATGAGTAAGATTAAGAAAGGGACGCTTAGATGGTTTGGGAATGTAGAGCGAATGAATTAAGAAAGGAGTGTAAGGGAAATATATGACCCGAATGTGTATGGAAGGAGAAGCCGAGGACGCCTGAGAAAGACATAGGACGATCAAGTGAATCAAATGCTTGAGTCGGGCCATGTCAGAAGTTGGAATAACAGAAGAGAATGTATGAGACGATGTATAAATGTAAGTGGAGCAAGAAGTGTATGCCAAGATCGAGTTCTGTAGCGGTACCTCCTTTCCGTCTACCCCTATTGGAAAACGGCGTGATGATCAGTTAGATATTAATAAAAATATATTTTATTACAATGGTGCTTTCAATAAGTTCTGCCATTTATGTGTTCACATGCTATATCGGTACACGTCCTAAAAGTATACATACCTTCGTCTCTAAAAGCATTTTAAAGATCGCAAAAATAGTGTTTATACTCCAAACAATTTATCAAAACTGTATCTCTCTGAAGATAACGTTTAGATCAGATTATTACGCGTGAAGAGAGAAAATAAGAAAAAGAATTGAATATTGAATTAACTTAAAAATTGAATATCACTATCATAAAGAAGTTAAAAGGTTACCTACCAACGTGTCGTGCATAAAAATATATGTTTCCCATTGATAACACGCTGAGTGATAAAAAACACAAAGTTCTTCATAACCTATAGCGTTTCTAGGTAGGTGGAAATATTGTAATGGTAATGACATCGTCGTTTTTCCTAGAACTTGGTCTTGGACATCTTCTGAACAATCGATTGTGAAACAAATGCGAATTACCATACCCAATAAAACTGCCAATAGTTATAGCAAAACGCATAGGAAGAAATACGGACGTGGAAGTGGTATGGGAGGAAGCAATTAGTTGTTTTATTGACAGTTGAATTGCATCTACAGTCTACAAATAACACCGTTTTCCACGTGTCGCTTCGGCGCAGAAGTAGCAAGAAAACATAGCATTCCTGTAATTTTTTTTATGGTATCAAGGATTAAAGAGTATACGCAGAGGAGCAAGTAAGTGTTAATCGGGATGAAGGGAATAGGGACAGTAGAAAAGAGACGAGAGGTGAAACTCTAGGCGATGAATAATAGAAATATGCATGTAATAGTTTAGATTTAGTGCCATATTGGTACGGTAGCTAAATATTAGGGCACAGACTGTCAGTTTGTACCCTTCCCTCACAGTGCTAGAAAATCCCTGGAGCTCCGGTGCTGTGTACTCAGTGCACATGGTACACATTTGGACTTTTGTAATTTTTAAGTTGGATAAAATGAATGGTTTGCATTTATTACTCACTAGCTGATATGTTGCTCGGAATTTTTTTATTAAGAAAGTTATGAAGTTGTGAATTCTTGCTTGTCGTTTGGTTGCCATAATTGATTTTACAGTGATCTACTTTCTCTAAAAAAGAAACAAAAAAACATTTATTCCAAAAAATAATCATTTTAAAATATATTTAAATCAAAAAAGTTCGTTAGTAGGTACCTACTTGTGTTTTCAATGTTGAAAATATTCTACCCAAACAAACCTTCTCCTTTTGAATATGTAATCTGTGGCTAACCACAGTGGTATATCTATGGGTTAACCTAAATAAAACTTGGCAGGTTCAATGTTTTTCATACAAATTTTAAAACGCTATGGCGACAGTTTTACATGTTGGATTTCATTCAAACTACTCTCTAAACCTTTCCGGCACTAAAAAGAACAAACTGTACTATTTTCAGCGAAACTGGTCGAGTAATTTACGAAAAAATCGTAGACAGATAGACAGACAGAAATATTAACTTTATATATATATATAGATGTACATCATTTCATTATAAGTACATATGTATATGTACATAAGTAAAATATTGTGTAAATTCTGAAAACGATTAAAAAACATCAGCCATGCATAAAACGCATTACACGTTAATTAAAACCGGCAGGCCCCGGGTACTACAGACGACTGCGCATCGTGGCACGGTGAGCGAAACCCCGAACCTATTTCGCTCACTACCGCACCACTCGGCAAGTTATCAACAAATGCAGACATACTCGTACGTATATATTGACTATTTTTCGATGTTTCGACAAAACTATTCGATTATTTCCGATACATATGTGTATTGCTGAGAAACACTCAAAATATGAACTACGTGAATAGTATATTTACATATATATTAGAGACACGTCAAATAATTTGGCAGCACCGGTAAGTAAGTGTTTAAAAGAAAGAAAAAAAATTTTCAGCTAGGACCCATTTTAAGACCCGTGCCCGAGCTTCTGCCCAAAATATAGCAACGCCACTGAACATCGTTGAAATCGTTTCAAAATTGGTTTCATTAAAGCGCAATTTGCGACTATAAATAATTCTATAATGATATGTCGCGTTCCCTGCACCAGTCAATATATCACTGAAGATGATATGTAGATATAATTTCTATTGGCAGTTAACTTGGAAATTCATACATTGGCACATTAATAATCAGTAATAATCACGATCTCATTATCCGACCATGTCATAAGAAAAACCCTTCCAGTAATCGTGCTATTTCAGTCCATGAGGATACACACCAGTGATTCACAACCTTTTTAGTCGGAGGGCCAAATTATCCATTTTCAATTGGTTCGCGAGCGGCAGGGGGCACGGTTGATACAGCTTGACATGATTAACTTTTTGGTTGGCGGTATCGTTAACCCACTAAAAAGGTAATTTTATTATACATATGCTATATCGACCCCTTGGAATAACAAAATTCCATCTGACACAGCAATGTCATTCGATAATGTTCTTTATAGAACGTAACTTTAAGACTCATTATCGCATAAATTACCGTATCAGATGGAACCTTGTTATTCCAAGGGGTTGATATAAAGCTGTCAGATTTTATCACAGTGGAACTCCGAACGATTACTATGTTAAATAAGAAATATCAAAATCTCTGAAACCTTTTTATGCTTACCCTTATAAAACATAACTCATTAAAAAATCAAACATACAACCTACACAAAAATCGCTGCAGGCGATAATTTTCCAAGTCTCAAGGTCAAACCAATAAATTAATAATGTTGATTTTTATCGTTCGGAAAGACAAATTCCAAAACTAAATTTAGTCAAGAAATCCTTAGGATTTTTATAAAACATAATCCTAATGCATTAAACGTAAATCCTAAGAAAGATAAGTCGCTTAAAAAATTTATGTATTAGACTCAAATCCCAAAGTACTAGTGTTTTAAGTTAATTTAAAAAATAATATTTTGAGCGGCCGATTGAAAACTTTGAATACAGGCTAATTTTTGCTTCTAAATCGTATTGCAAAACAAAACAGAAACCTATAAAAAAAAATTACGTGAATTTTTTGACATTTTATTCAGTCAAGTCTGCCGCACGAAAAGGCTCGGGGGCCGCTGGTTGTGCATCACTGATATACCATATACCTAGGTATTTTATAATGAGAACGTCAACAATATACTTTTTTTTATATAATTTAACGATCGGCGTATTTAATAAGAACGCACCGGTCTATGGGGAAGTTGATAGGTAATACGATGATTAATAAATATAAAAGTAATTTATTCTGTTGATTTATCTAAGACAAAGCGCAAGTTGTTTTTATTGCGGAAAGAAATCTGACATTTTATTGATTGAGTGATATTACGATTTATCATACGAATACTACGAAACATTCCACTTCCCAATAATAATTATAAGTATGTATATATATACGAGGTGTGTTCAAAAGAAAAGATAAATTTTGAATTTTTTTAATTTTAAACGTGACTAACCTTTCCAGTTGTCAAAAACAAACCACTAATCCAAAATGGCTGATAATGCTAACATATGATAAACATATGTGTACCAACATAACAAAAATAAAATCGATAATCGAATGTACACAGCCCGCGAAAACAAAATTCACCTTTTCTTTTGAACACACGTCGTATATATATAAATCCCACTATCATTAGTGCGTTCTTTTACCGATCTCACAGTATACGAGTAGCGTCCATCTGAAGGGCTTGATTTGACATAATTTTCAATAAAGTATATTTTATCTTTTAAGTGTATAAATGTAGCAAGGTATTTAGATTTTAGAAAAACTTTAAAATAAAAATATACAAAAAGAAAAAATCTCCTTTCACCGATCCACCCATCGGAACCCCTTTCACATTAGAGGGAATACGGGGTCCGGCGAATATTTTCTTTCATTTTATAGCAAACCTTGCGTCCAACTTAAATATTTTATTTCATTTTGCCTACAAGCAGGCGTCTTCCGACATTGCCACATATTTATTCATGCTTTATTTGAACGATTAAATAATGACGTATCGAATATTATGATGACGAATAGATATGTTAAGTAACTAGATCTGTATTCCTGGGAACTTCCCTACCGTCCACTTCTGTGTTCTCCTTTCACTCCCCAATTTTTCCCGCCTCACAATATTCCCCATTTGGGTGTGCCACAGTCCTCCTGTCTCCGGGCAGTTAGAATTCTTTTTTTTTAAATAATATAATTTCATATAACGTAAACAAAACATTTGTAGCATTTATGCAAGTTTGGAACAATAAACTGGGTAACTATTCTACAACACGATTATATTCTGTCAGTAGAAATATTATCGGACCCATCCTTTGAAGACTAGTCTGAGTACCTATAAAGGCGTTTTTTTTTAATCCTGTTAATATATTATCGTTCGTGGAAAATACAATAATAAATATAGAACGTAAGCAAAAAAATTGGCGGAAGAGGCTTGGTGATATGTATCGTTGAAATCGTGTTTATAACTAACTAACTAACTAACCATCACGCCGTTTTCCCGCAGATGACCGTCAAACAACTCGATCTTGGCATACACTTCTTGCTTTATTCACATTCATACATCGTCTCATACATTCCCTTTTATTATTCCGACGTCTGACATCGTCAGACTCAAGTATTTGATTCACTTGATCGTGCCATACCTTCCTCGGGCGTACCCGGCTTCTTCTTCCATTCACATTCGCGTCATATATTCTTCTTACACTCCTTTCTATGTTTCTATATTTCTATATATATTATTATTATATATGATGTAATTAACAACTAATTAAGAAACATAACTAATTAATTCTTATTTATGGAGGTGACAATTTTACTAGTCATAATAGTATATAGCGTTTTGTCCGTTGCACCCAACGAAGCTGAATATTTTTTTATTATTCCTAAATACAAATTAATATTAATAAATGATTTCAAAATTACTTTGTGATCACTACTTTATTAATATATACATATTAACATGTTTCGAAAGATACTTATATAGACATCATTATACATAACACTTCTAATCATCTTTTTGGTCAAAAATTATCAGATTTTCATTCCATGCTTAGTGGATTAGTTAATTAATGTACCCATATTAAAAAAAGTTTCAACAAAGAATTAAATATAATTGAACAGATTGCAATAAATGACGGTTATAGTATTAAATTAATAGAAAATATATAAAATAAAGAGTTTAAGAAAAAGTTTATTAAATCTTATGTGTATCCACAATTAACTGGTGTTAGTAAACAGTGGAGAAAAATATTGCTTTTAAGTAATAATACTTCAAATTTATTAATTAAAAACATCCCAAATTACACGAATAATTAATTATTTGATTTAAGTAATAAAATTAATTAATTGATTTAATTAATTAATTATTGATTTAATTAATAAAATTAATTGATTTATTTAGTAAAATTAATTAATTAATTGATTTAATTAATAAAATAAATAAATTAATTGATTTAATTAATAAAATAAATTAATTGATTTAATTAATAAAATAAATAAATTAATTGATTAATTAATTTTTATGTTATTATACTAATAATAAATATATTTAAAAAAATGTTTTACATAACAAGGATAAAGATAATATTTTAAATAAAGCGGGGGTATATAAATTGAATTGTAACAATTACAACTTTTTTATATAGGAGAGACTTCAAGAAATTTTAATATTAGAGTTAAGGAACACCTAAGGTGTTTAAGTAATAATAATTTTTTCTGAATTTTTCAACCATATTTTGGAAACCAATCATTCTTTTGATTTAAATAAAGGTTTCAAAATTTTAAATAGAAATATAACCGATTTACAATTAGACAAATTTGAAATTTTAGAAATTAAAGTAAGTGTTAATATTCAATTGAATATAATATAATTAATATTAAACATATTCTTAAAAATAGGTGTTTCTTGAATTTATTTTCATAATAATATTAATAATAAAAATAATTTCTAATTTAAATTTATTGTTCATTATTTTATAATAATGTTTTTTTAACATTTTTGATTAACCTACTTTAATCTTTTTTGTTTATGTTTATAATTTGTATATTCTTGCAATATTGTTTTCTATGTTTATCATTTGTCTATACTTGACATTATAATTTTTTACTATTATGTACTCGTATATCCCTGATGAAGAAAGTTTCGATTTCGAAACATGTTGAGGTGTATATATTTATAAAGTGGTGATTACAAAGTAATTTTTAATTACTTTTTTTAATAGTGACGCCACAAAGTGGATATCAATCATTTGAAAAAATGACGTATTAATATTTTTTGCTTGCAAATTGATACATGAATTAATTTTCTTCATTATTACGTAATTTAAATCACAATTTAAGAACGACGATTTAATATTTTCATAACATATACTATTTAAAATTTACATTTTCATATGAAGCGCTAACTTGATGATGTGACATTATAATTTAAAAAAATATAACAATAACTTTGTTTACATCACTACTTTTGCTGACCGGGTTTCGCTACTACCGTAGCTTCTATAATATGTTGGCAGTACACAACTAAACTAAGATGCGCATGTGTTATAGATTGATAAAAACAGGCGAGTGGAGGGCCAAGGGTGGGAGATCAGCAGGTACCTGCTGACCGGGAAGGGTGTGTACTTTGTTTATTTGGAATAATTTAAGAATTGGACTTTATTTAAATTTATTTGATCATTAATGAGTCTACTATTAGTGTTTTTGGCATTCCTTATTTCTAACGCTTTCAAGTTATCTAGTCGAATGCCTGTTCCATTTTTATGCAGTAAACTAGTGCTTGTATTTTTACTGAATGTGTGGTCTGTTTCTAAGAGATGGTTGGGAAATTCGAAGAAACCATTATTATTTAGACATCAAGTGATCTTTTACCCGGATATTAACATTACGCGACGTTATGCCTACATAGAACGCCGGGCAATCATTGCATTGAAGTGAATAAATGCCCGAGTGGCCTAAACTGTCTTCTTTATCTTTACAATTAATTAAAAATTTAGCTATACTATTGTATGTGTAAAATGCTGGTTTAATCTCTGACGGATTTTTTTTACGAATGTCGCTATTCGTGATTTTTTTTACGGAATCATATTCCTCCCATCATTTTTAATATAAAATTGAAAATTGTATTCGAATGCAAGCCTTAGGGCCGGAGATATGCGCATTCAAATCTCGACCCCAACCCTTAAACTTGTCCATGAAAAATGATTTTCTTACGAATGTCGTTATTCGAGGATTTTTTTTACGGAATCACATTTTGCCAATCATTCTCATTATAAAATCGAAAAGCAAATTCGAATCCAAACCTTATAGAGGGAGATATGTGCATTCAAATCTCGACCCCAACTTTCAAACATGTCCATGAAAAATGATTTTTTTACGAATATCGGTTTTCGTGGATTTTTTTACGGAATCACATTCTGCCCATCATTCTTATTATAAAATCGTAAAGAGTATTTGAATCCAAACTTAGGGCCGTAGATATGCGCATTCAATTCTCGACCCCAAGTTCAAACTTGTCCATGAAAAATATTTTTTTCACAAATGTCGCTTTGGGTGGATTTTTTCACCTAATAACATTCTGCCATCATTCTTATTATAAAAACAGTATTTGAATCAAAGCCTTAGGACCGAAGATATCCGCATTACAATCTCGACCCCAAGTACAAACTTGTCCATGAAAAATGATTGTTTTTACGAATTTCGGTTTTCGTGGATTTTTTTACGGAACCACATTCTGTCCATTATTCTTATCATTAAATCGAAAACAGTATTAAAATTCAAGCCTTAGGGCCGGAGATAAACGGATTCAAATCTCGATCCTAAACTTTAAACTTGTCCACGAAAAGTGATTTTTTTACCAACGCCGTTTTTAATCAATTTTTTTGCGGAATCACATTCTGCCAAGTATTCTCATCATAAAATCGAACACCGTATACGATTCCAAGCCTTAGAGAGGGAGATATGCGCATTCAAATCTCGACCCCAACCTTCAAACTTGTCCATGAAAAGTGTTTTTTTTACCAATGTCGCATTTCGGAGATTTTTTAAGGAATCACATTCAGCCCATCAATCTTATTATAAAATAGTAAACTGTATTTGAATCGAAACCTAAGGGCCGGAGATATACGCATTCAAATCTCGCCCCAAGTTCAAACTTGTTCATGAAAAATGATAGCTTTTAAGAATATCGGGTTTCGTGGATTTCTGTACGGGAATCACATTCCGCCCATTATTCTTATTATATGCGCATTGAAATCTCGACCCCAAGTTCAAACTTGTCCATGAAAAATGTTTATTTCACAAATGTCGCTTTGGGTGGATTTTTTCACGGAATCACGTTCTGCCATCATTCTTATTATAAAAACAGTATTTGAATCCAAGCCTTAGGTCCGAAGATATCTGCATTAAAATCTCGACCCCAAGTACAAACTTATCCATAAAAAATTATTGTTTTTGCGAATATCGGTTTTCGTGGATTTTTTTACGGAACCACATTTTGTTCATAATTCTTATCATTAAATCGGAAACAGTATTCAAATACAAGCCTCAAGGCCGGAGATAAAAGCATTCAAATCTCGCTCCTGAAGTTTAAACTTGTCCATGAAAAATGATTTTTTTACCAACCCCGTTTTTCGTCCATTTTTTTACGGAATTACATTCTGCCAATTATTCTCATTATAAAATCGAAAACCGTATACGATTCCAATACTTAGGGAGGAAGATATGCACATTCAAATCTCGACCCCAACCTTCAAACTTGTCCATTATAAAGGTTTTTTTTTACCAATGTCGAATTTCGGAGATTTTTTAGAGGAATCACATTCAAGAATCCCATTATTCTTATTATAAAATCGTGCACAGTATTTGAATCCAAAACTTAGGGCCGTAGATATGCGCATTCAATTCTCGACCCCAAGTTCAAACTTGTCCATAATAAATAAAAATTTTTACATATGTCGCATTTCGGAGATTTTTTTACGGAATCTTATTAAGCCCATTATTCTTATTATAAAATCGTAAACAGTATTTAAGACCAAACCTTAGGGCCGGAGATATACGCATTCAAAACTTGTCCATGAAAAATATTTTTTTCACAAATGTCACTTTGGGTGGATTTTTTCGGTTTTGGTGGATTTCTGTACGGGAATCACACTCCGCCCATCATTATTATTATAAAATCATTAACAGTATTTTAATCCAGGCCACAGATATGCGCATTTAAGTCTTGACCCAACCGTTAATCTTGTCCACAATAAATGATTTTTTTAACCAATGTCGCATATTGGGGATTTTTTTACGGAATCACATTATAAAATCGTAAACAGTATTTGAATCCAAACCTTGGGGCCGGAGATATGCACATTCAAATCTCGACCCCAAGTTCAAACTTGTCCATGAAAAATGATTTTTTTACGAATGTCGCTTTTCGTGGAATTTTTTCCAGAATCACATTCTGCCTATCATTCTTATTATAAAATCGTAAACAGTATTTGAATCCAGACCGTAGATATGTGCATTCAAATCTCGACCCCAACGTTCAAAATGTCCATGAAAATCGATTTTTGTTACGAATGTGGCTTTTCGTGGATTTTTTTACGGAATCATATTCTGCCCATCATTCTTAATATAAAATCGAAAACCGTATTTGAATGCAATCCTTAGGTCCGGAGATATACGCATTCAAATCTCGACCCCAACATTCAAACGTGTCCGTGAGAAATTTGTTATTTACGAATGAGGCTTTCAGTGAATTTTTTTACGGAATTACATTCTGCTAATTATTTTTAATATTAAATCGAAAACCGTATTCGAATGCAAGCCTTAGGGACGGAGATATACGAATTTAAATCTCAACCCCATTAATAATAATAATAATAATTGGATGATTTGTATATCGCCGTTTTTGTGAAAAATCACCTCAAGGGCGCTGTACAAATATTTATTAACTAATTATGTATAATATTATAATAACTAATAGTAATCAACCGTACCAATGTCGTAGAATCTTATATATCAATAACTTTTCTCAACAAAGCATTAAAAACCTTCCGTCAGATATTAAACCAGCATTTTACACAGACAATAGTATAGGTTAATTTTTAATTAATCGTAAAGATAAAGAAGACAGTTTAGGCCACTCGGGCCTTTGATTCACTTCAATGCAATGATTGCCCGGCGTTCTATGTAGGCAAAACGTTGCGTAATGTTAATATCCGTCTAAAAAAACACTTAAGATTTCTAAATATGGTTTCTCCGAATTTGCCAACTATCTCTTAGAAACAGACCACACATTCAATAAAAATACAGGCACTAGTTTACTGCATAAAAATGGAACAGGCATTCGACTAGATAAATTGGAAGCGTTAAAAATAAGAAATCCAAAAACACGAATAATAGACTCATAATTAATCAAATAAATTAAAATAAAAGTCCATTTCTTAAATTATTCCCAAAAAACAAAGTTCACACACTTCCCGGTCACACCTGCTGATCTCCCACCCTTGGCCCTCCACTCGCCGGTTTTGTCAATCTATAACACATGTGTATCTAAGTTCATAGTTTAGTTGTATACTGCCCTGAAGAAGCTACGGTATAAAATAAAAGTGATGGAAACAAAGTTATTTTTTTAATTTAAAATTTAAGTTCCCCGCCTATTTCATTCATCCCGACCGAACCTAACCTAACCTATCTGAATTATTTTTTCTTAATTATTCCCCAATTTAAAATCATGGTTTATTATTAGGCAGGTACCTACCTATGACTTGACGTTGTTTTTGAAAAATTATCCCTCAATTTTAAAATAAGATAATGTGTTTATACCTTTTTAAATTTAATCATAATTTGGAGCCTTTGATTTCATTTTTTTTATTTTGTAAGTATTTATTTTTCAAAGTCTTCTTATCACTATTTAATATTATTATAATGGATGTGTATGAACAATATAACTATGTATTTTTTAAAAGTTCAATACACTTCTTCATTCACTGTTTTACAATGTTAGATTTTGAAAACCTTTTCTATAAGATCTTTCTTTCGAGAATTTCCAACTAATAAACATGTTAATACACTTTACTAAGAATATAATGCACTCATTGTATAAGAATAAAAAATAAAAATAAAGAATTCATATACGAATTTGAAACATTTAATTAAAAAAATAAATCAAACAGTTGTAAAAAGTTGGGTGGTTCTAATGTGATGGCCAACCACCGTAGGTACAGCATAGCCGGTGGTTGAAACACTTGACGTAAACAAAGTATTCCCTGAAAAAAAATTTACTTACAATATCTCTCAACTTTAATGTCTACCTTACTGAAGAGCGAGAGGTATGAACTAGTCGATCAAATTCAAATGATTTGAAAATAAAATGTACACCGAGGATACACAGATGCGGTTCAGATTGGCACTCTGAAATATATCGGAGCAGCTTTCACGAAATTTTCTAAAGGTAATAAAGTAACATTCTACACCAAATATTATTATATTATTCTACACCAAATATTCCAAATATTATTCTACACCAAATAATATTATTATATAGAACGATGTACAGAAAATATATAAGAAGGTTAACAAAACTTAGTATTACTAAATGGTAATAGGAATTGAAATGCGATTAATATAAAACGAAATTCGTAGGACGTACGAACCCTTCCATATATACGAGAAATAATACTAAAAACAAAATTATTACAAAAAATGCATATAAAATTAAATGCATTCATAATCCGCAAAAGACTCTTTGAGTAATAATCACGCAATTGACGAAAACATTATTGAGAATCCTTAAACTTTTCTTAATTTTGTTTTCAAAACAGCCTCTTTATGATGCGCAAACAAAGAACACTCGTAATTTACTCGGTCACATGTCGTGCGTTCCAATATTATTATTTATGGTTGATCATCTGTAGCCGTTCTGGGAACTGCTCTTGACAAGCAAACGTTGCCAAATGTAGGAGTTGCGATACGCGGTACAATAAAACTAAATATACACTAAAAAATATACGCTCATCGACGGCAGCGCCGTCCGGAAACTAAACGGTGAACTAAAATTGCATATTCGGTTTCATCTGGGTACCATAACTGCGTCTGGCTTACTTTCGTTTTTAAACTATATGGGGGTATAGGAGTGGAGAAAACTTGAAAATACATCATTTTAATCCTGCGTCCGTATACCGGACGCAGAATGACTGCGGGACGCAGGATTGAATGAAAGTTGTCTATTAGAAGACGCAGTAATGATAGCGTGATGTATATATATATATATATATATGTATATTGTATGTACCTACTAACCTACGAATTATATTAGAATATATAAGGCGAGGTTTGACTATTTCGAACATAAATTTAATTATGTAGTCGATTATTTTTAATTAACAGGCCTTCGTTCAGTCTTGGTACGTTATCGATGTATTGTGTACCGATGCAGGTTACTGTATGCGTGTTTCGTTACGAGAAAGAGAAAGAGTTACACGAAGGCATCGCGCAAGAAAGTAATAAAAGCTCTTATTCAATTCAGTCGAATTGTTCACCGAGTGCCGTTGTTTTAATGCTTTAGTTTTTTTTCTTCTTTTTTATGAACTCAAAAGAAAACCATGTACAGCCTAGCCTTTGACTGTTTAACGCTGTGTCACAAAAAAATCACCCGTATTATTCCTTCGAATTTTTTGTTTTTCTTCCGCGATTTTAATATATGTTTCTTTATGAATATTATATATTAAGTACTACAGAAGTGGAATCCAATTCTACACTCAAAACATCTGACCTGGTGATGAGCACTACAAAACTGTCCAAAATATAAGATTATTAAAAACGAGTCGGCAAACAAAAAATCCTAAGATCTTTTTTTCCGTTCTGAACAGAGCATTCCTAGAATATTCACATCACCGTCGTCAGTTGATGAGATACAAAAGGAGCATTACAATGTTATAGTGTCTATCATTAACGCGCGTTCATGATTAATTATTAATGTGCTGTGTAAATTGATATACACGCGGGTGCATCTATCCAGGACCGGTCCTATGCAGGCGCAATTGGAGCAGTCTGCTCCAGGCGCCATTTTTCCAAGGCAACGATAATATCTAACACCAAACACAGCACCATTGGGGTGATTAAGGCGACAAAATTTTGCGTGCGCCATGCGCCGTTTGACTCAGGGCTGGCCCTGCATGTATGCATGTATCTAGGGTAACCTGTGTAATACAGTGCGTGTGAACAGGGCTTGTATCGATCATTGCTTGAGCGCTCCTTTGTGTTTACCGACAATCGATGTTATAGCTTGGCATTTAATTGTAGGTATTTATTACTTTTAAACTACAAAATGTCATTACTATGGCAACACCAAGCAAGTAATTTAGTCTTTGAAACGTGTTTTTCACAATTTTCACATATTCGCGTTTGACAGTTCATTTTAAAGAAACGAGGTAACATTACAATGATATATCATTATAATTCGTTTTCTAAGTTTTTTTTAAGTTATGATTTTGATATATTTTTTTTATTTATCTAACATCTAATACATGGTCATTTCGATACATAAAAATTCAGGAAAAAATCGCTTTTCCATATAATTATCTTCCTTTCCAAGCGTTAAATAATACAAAAAGTTTAAACATAATTACCTTAGAACATGATGTAGAGTCATCTCCTTTCGGAAAGCACCACTGATTCCGTAAATTCGGTAAAGTAAAAAAATCTGCACTTGGACCATTGTGCTTTTTAAACTTGCATTAATCTTCCAGTGAGCCATATTGCATGCGTTGCAATTTAAAACCTTTTAAACGATCGCAACGCCCTCATTTTTTTTTATCTATTATTAAATATAAAACTATGTCTTTTACAAAAATACAAAAATTTTCACTAAAAATGCCAATGTTTGTTTTCGTATGTATTACGAATTTTCGTTCATGTATCAGGCATATGTCTAAACTGTCAATTCTTATAACTTGGGTAGGTACTACATTCATATACGAAAATACAGATAGTTTACAACCATTTTATTTATTTAATACCCGCAATCTAATCGGGAGTAAAATTATCAGACCCAAAGCTTTTCAAATTTCAAAAATTTCAGGTAATTTCAAATCTGATATCAACCATTCATAAAGTATAAAATATAAATAATAATAATAATAAAGACGTACATTTTTAACAGAATCATACAATCGAATAATTTTATGTAAATATCAAATTTATATTACAACATACTAAAAATAAAATATTCGACACTCCTATGAAAAATAAACAAAAAACATGTGTAAGTTATGCCATATAATAAAGAAGAGTACAAGAAATGCAAAGTGGGCGTGTTTCGTCATCCAGAAGTCTGGCCATTCGGGCCTTAAATTTCTAATTCAGAAATTCGCTCTTTTAGTACAAATTCAAAATCAAGTGGAATGGAATATATGATGCCAGGATATGTGAGAGAGACAGAGTTCTGTAATTTCATTGGCTTTCTCGGGACCAGAACCAAAAAGGTATTAAATCAGCGGCTACATCGGTTTCCATCCAACTCTATGGATTCAGTGAATATTGATTATGCCCTTACGACCTTTGACAGTACGTATGGTAAGAGATCGGTCAATGAAAACATGTTTGTGGTCTGGTGTTATATAGCAAAATGATGTATTACTAGATTTATTTACTTATAAATCATCAGTTTCATCACATCTATATATGGTCTTATGTACAAACTAATCCCTAACAAACTACTTTTTTTATGAATGAGTGCTATTAATTGTTTTTGTTGTTTTGCTGGAATTCCATTATTCATAGTCAGTGGCGGTTCGCGGAATATCTCATTGGGAGTTAAATCGGAGAATAAAAAAGGGAGAAAAAAATTACCTTATCTATAAATTCTATGTTGATCTTTTCCATAGTTAGAATGAAAGGAATTTGCACTGCACCAGAGATTAGCGACCTAGCAACAAGATACAATTTGACGATTCATTAAAACGTCTGTGGCTATCAGAGATTATTAAAAATATATTTTACTTACGATAATTACAATTTACGCAAGAAAATGATATTTTTTTTTACATAAAAAATAACGTCTTCTGTAGTTAACTTATTTTAATAACAACTTAAAACACGATAATCACAGAAAAAAATATATTGATTCTTGCAAATACCATTCCGTACAAATTTGAAGTTAACATATCCCATAGTCGCTGCGCACCCGTGCAGATAACAGATTCCCAAGGTTTACACAGTTCACAGTTTTGCCGCTGAATTTTGTATAAAATATTTCTTACAACAGCAAGTCCTATATGTGCTGATTTCATAACGCACATATGATATTAATTTCGGACTCGCTCTGGGGAAGTATCAATATGGACGGGTGAATTAGGCGCGCTGTTTAATGTACCGTAAGATTACGATACAACTTTGTCTTATTATCTTATATTTTTTATGGGAATTTACTGTGCAACCGTATGTAGTCCCTTGGCCCGGTGCACAATTGAATGATTCTTCTGTATCAGTACCATAAACTGCAATTTTGAGACATTGTATATATGTACACAATACCAGTATTAAACGTTATTAACAAAATGACAAAATCTATTAATAAAATATACGTTATAAATGATTTTGCAAACAAACTATTTAATTGACACACTGATCCAGGTTAGCCCTGTGATATTTTCCCTGGCACATTTCTTTGCCTCAGGATTTTCCTCACATCCTCTGCTCTGACATGGATCAATAGAATGTTTACATACCACCTTTATAATTATAAGTTCCTTAACTGGTTTACACTCATTAGTAGTGATTTAAAAAAATAACTAAATAATAATTATTGTTATGAATGAGCCCTAATCACGTAGAGAAATAGTAAATCAACATATTAATGATTAACCATCTACGTATCTGCTCTACGTAGAATAAAATCATTTGAATTTTCTGGGTGAATCACAATATAGACAATTATAATAGTTATCCTCATTAGTGTCAAGTTTGAACTATTTAAATATGTTTATATTTAATTGACCTGTACTTGTTATCGTATTCAACTTATATACACGGTTTTCTGTGGAGCATCCTAGTGTAAAAACAGAATTTAGAGTACAAATAACTATTATATTTATGGATATGAATAGATTGTAGCTGTTTAAAATCATGAAATTTTTCTATTGAAGAAGTAAACATCCTTTAAAAAAAACTTTTCTAATTTCTGTATCCAAAATTATCTACTGTGGCGACCCAACTGACCACATGATATGACTACAGCTTCCTTTTATATTCAAAATATATCATTTTTTTTATTTAATGTTATATTACATGCATACACTATTTATCAGTGGCACACAGATCACAAAGGCCGGAAAGCTGTGTCTACCCTAAGAAAAACGAACCATAAAATAACATAATACAAAAAAATCGTATTGTATACAAATATGTAAGAAATTTGTACGGTGATTTATTCTGTTAGGCACCACTTTCAGCGGAAGATGATAATCTAGTAGTGGCCTTTTTCAAATTTTCAATGCACAGTTGATCTTATAAACTAAACACAGCCTACCTTTGGTTATAGAGCAATGCACGCCACTGCTATTTATAACGCACTCACCTTGCATTGCAAGGACTTTTCCTGTTCTGTTAATATATTATTATAATTAGGTCTATTCTGACTCTCATAACATTAGTGATATTATGTCATTATTAATATTTTATGGGAATAATGTTTTTTATAAAGACATGCAAGCTGCATTCATAGTATGTATATGCATCATCTCTACCACACTTCTGCATCGACCCAAAGTAACGGATATCATTTTTTCCATTGGCATAAAAAGAGTTCCGTCTCATAGGGGGAGTACCCGCTTACTGTTAGGTGGCAAAACCCACGGTATATTTTATAAATAAACTTATTTTCATATGATATAGTTCATATTAACACGGTCCAGTTAAGTCATCTACATCACTTCAATTACTCGTGATTTTTCATTTACTTATACTCCTATACAGCTCTTGCAGAGTTTCAGCCTTCTTGATGATGCTATTCCATTTCTGACTCGGACAATCCTTATATTTTTGCAACTAGCAATTCCACTTTCCAAACCTTTCCAGATTTGCCAGCACGTTGCCCATGGATCAGTGTGCCTAAATGCTTCGTGCCGATTCTAGTTGTTCCGTATTGGGAACCAAATGACGGTCCTCATAATACCCGTTATATCTCCTTTCTCTTAAAGTCAGACATGTGTTTTAGAAATAGAGAACACCAGATCTCACTTTACATCATATTTTGATAGTAAACATAAAGGGTTTACTTAAAGGGTTTTAAAAAATGCCATAAGTTAAGCGAAAAGAAACATTTCCTTAATTCAACGCTCATCTAAACATCTCACGACCGCCAAACTAGGCACAATCTCGTATCATGGATTAATAAATGTACACACCAACACACATTTTCACGTACATTTCAAGATATCCATTAATTTTTGTTTTGTTTTCGTAGAATGCAATCACTTTTTGGTCTGGCATATTAAACCACTATATATCTACACGCTTTTGGTTATTGTTTATCAGGTGAATAAATCATCCACTCGGCCAATCAACCGAACGAGTAATGGGCTTCGTTCGCCTCACATTATTACATAAAATTCGAATGCTTCCTCAAGAGATTAAAGAATATAGTCAAGAAAAATGTAAAGAAGATAGTACTGATAAGGCTAAAGATGGTGGTACTGATGAGAGTAGAGAACATAGTAAAGAAGAGTGTAAATAAGATAGTAAATGTGAGGATAAGGAAGTTAGTAAAGAAGATAGTAAATACAACGGTAAAGAAGATAGTACTGATGAGGGTAAAGAACATAATAAAGAAGAGTGTAAAGAAGATAGTAAATGTGGGGGTAAGGAAATTAGTAAAGAGGATAGTAAATAAAGGGTAAAGAAGATAGTAAAGAAGATAATAAAGAATATATTAGAGATGAGAGTAAAGATAAATGTAAAGAAGATAGTAAAAAAGAGTGTTAAGACAAGGGTAAAGAAGAATGTGAAGACCAAGATATAGAAGAGTGTAAAGGAGATAGTAAAGAAGAGGGTAAAGTAGATAGTAAAGAAGAGGGTAAAGTAGATAGTAAAGAAGAGAGATGTGCCGCTGGTAGAAAATATACAGATAATAAAGATTGGCGGTCTCCGTGGTTGAGTGGTACGATCCTTAGCTACGAATCCGGAGGTCGCGGGTTCAAATTCCGGCGTGCACAAGTAAATTTTATTTAATTAAATTGTGTTATTTCACAATGTATTACTTAAAAATAATATGTAGTATATTTGCGACACGTTCCAGAGTGTTAGATTACTGTCAGTATCATCCTGATGAAAGAACACCATTCAGAATCGAAGCGTTGCTTAAAATGGCTGTAGCCGTGTTTGGTGACCAGATCTGAATAGCCAGGTGCTTCCCCACCTTTCCCCTCCTCAATACCTTTAGCCTCACAACATGCCTCCATTGGGGACGTCATGGTATCATATAAACAAGGTATTTTATGCATTTCATTGTCCTCAGGACGCTGTTCTAAATCTCTAACATACACATTTGGTAGGAAAAAATCCCCAGAAGAAATAAGCCGCTCTCTGTTTGCCTTTATCATTGGAAACTCTCTTGTTTAGTATGTTCACAGACACTTTATCTAAGTTGGAATAACCTTGGCTACCTGACTAACAGATAATCATTCTCAAATAACACCCACAGGAGTGCCAATCACGTAAAATTATCCCGTAAAGATAAATCAAGCAATCACACAATAATATATAAACGCAATTTGTTTTCGGTGTTGTTCAGGTATTCGAATAACCTATTTGATATTTCGTATTGCTGAAATCAGTTCAAGGGGAGGTTGACAGCGGATGAGTGGGATGCAACAAAGGTTTTTAGAGTTGGAAAAACCTGATTCGTAAGGCAACCTTCTTTGGCCATGACCTACGACATTTACAGTCAGCCATTGTTATCTAAACAGATTCTCAAATGAGATAATAAAAAAAACGATACGCTTTTTTTCGTCGAACAAACCTCTTCACAAAATCCTAATGTGTAATTATCGCGTTATCAAACACGTATCTGTGTTATGTTTTATGTTAACTATGTGTGTTAGCCTTTTTTAAACATTAAATATTTATGTAGTTATGTACACACATATTATATCTGGTTTCAATCTCATCCTGTCTGTAAGATCTACCCGCCCCCTAGGTAGTTATAAAAAACCTTAAAGAAGCGATTAATATTTTGCTAATTATATACTAGCTATTTTTAATTAAGTTTATTTAAATATAGAGTATATTATGTTCATGACAAGAACTGACTTGGTAGGAACTCTCCCTCTCAAACGTTTCTCCTTTCCATTTCTTCGCTCCTATCTTCAAAGTATTAACCAATATTGAGGATGTCGTACGCCTCTGAATAAGTGGGTTTCATAATAAATCAGTACACTCTAATTAAATTAATATCTAGGGAACCAATTAAATCTCTTTCTGAACCATTTTATGCCTGATTACCCGGCCACGAAAACACAACGATAAATTCGCTATCAAGCTATGATTCAAATTTTATATTTAAATATAAAAGACCAAAAATGGTCCTCCGAACGGAGTAACTCCTGCAGCATCTCTGCACATAGTTTTTAACATTCCCACAATTTTAATAAAATATCCAAAAAAAATCCTTTAATTACATTAGAACAAGATTATTTTTATAATAATGGTATTCTGAATTTAAATTAGACCAAAGACAATACCCGTATGAATCGGCACACTTTTTAAAAGTGATAAAAAGTCATTAAATGTACGAACAGAAAACCAGAAAAAAAACCAAACTAAAAAAACAATTTAATTTAAAAAAATAAATTAATTAGGTTAGGTTAGATTAGGTTTCAGGGCTGATTTTTTTCGTACTTTTAATGACTTCATGTCACTTTTAAAAAGTCTGCCGACTCATACGTGTGTTGATTTATCCGGTCACCGAATAAATGTAATTTTAATTTAGTCATGAAAGCTAAAACCAGTTTCAAGCTTAACCACTGGAAAGATATTGATGTAATATTCCATGTTATTTATATTCGTGGCTATTTAACAGTGGTTACCTCTTTATGGGTACTAAGAACCTTTGGGGAAATTCACCTATATCTACATAATTTTATTGAAAGATTTTCCTAAATATTTTCTAATGTTTTATTTTAACTGCGCCAAAAGAAAGCAGTTGTTTTATCATATTTTGAATTATTTCAATAATAGAAGAAAGAGAAGCTTGGGATAGAAAATCAACAGAGATACAAAGTCTAGATCGGTTGGAAGTTAAAATTGTGTCTTGTGAAAAGTGTGTAATATTGTAATTTGAAGATATTAATAACATATAAATTATCTTCACAAATTTCTAATTGCCTTAATTCCATTAATTTTTTACTAATTTTTGCGAATGTCCCCAATGTTTTGATGGTTTTTTTTTTAATTTTTAAATTTTGTTCGATATTTTTATTGACATTTTACAAAAGAAAAAATACAGTGCAAAAAGGTCCTGATAAACTACTTATTTGTATTAATTGATAAACTAAAGTTTTTAAGACAAGATGTTTGTGCATAGCGCAAAGGGTAACAATTATTTTTATGAACAATAATTATTAGCCTGAAACACTCATTCAAATTGAAAAAACCTTCCGAGAAAAGATAAATGTCGCCGACAGGACCATAATTTGTCTCGACGCCATCTATTGAGGGATTTAGCCGTTACAAGCCTTTCTCATACTAATAAAGTTGGTTGTTTAGAGGTGAAATATAATAAAAACAGTAATTATTTAATGAAACATTAGTATATATTGATTAACTTGGCGGGTTTGCGATAAGCCGACGTAGCTCAACGGTGGAGCATCTGACCGGCAATCAGAAGGGTGCAGGTTCGAGTCCTGTCGGCGACATTTATCTTTTCTCGGAAGGTTTTTTCAATTTGGATGATTGTTTCAGGCTAATACTTATTTGTAGTTTTTCTAACGAGAGTTTGTTATTTATAACTCGAAATTTGCAGTTAAGGTTACAAAGTATAAACTCGTATGTAAAAAAATTAAAACATTAAAAAACATATATAACACACATAAACCACATTTCTTTCTCAAAATATAACAAATAAAAACATAAACGACAACAATAAATCATACATAAAATAATATTTGCTTATTATCTAATACAAATAGCTTATTTCAGCTAGCCAATTTTTCAATATATTTATTAATTGTTTAGTTTTAACACAGATTTTTTTTTATTTCAGCAGGCAACATATTTAAACAGCAAGAATCATGTGATCTGAAGTTCTTTGTCCATATTTGTTTGTATGCTTTGGAACCATTAATCCTTCGTTAAAATTGGGAGGAGTATTGTAAGTGTGCCCTAGTCCATTTGTTTTATATATAGGGTTATTAATGCGCTGAAATATAATTTTGTATCACGTAATTTTAATAATTGAAAACACTGAAGAGATAATCCAAAAGAAGTGTGGTGCGTGTGGGCATGTCAGTGTGTCGAAGTAAGGTCAGTCTTATATTCTTCGGATGAAATTGAGTAAATATTTTCAAATTTAAAAATTCTTTCTTGAACAGATAATTAAATTCATTGGCCTCAGTGAAATCATTTTTTTTTTGCAAGGTGGTAGAGATAACACTTCTATGAAATTTTTGTTCAGTGACTGGAAAGGATGTATTTTTCAAATTCTAACTTTTTACATGGAAAAAAACTGATGAATCCAATACCATGTAAAAAATTACTTTTTTAATTTGCTCACAATGCAAGTTCCTTTAAACGCCACAACAATAGCTTTTTTCCATCCACTATTAAACCGATCCGTCTAAAAAAGGTCGCATCACTAATCGAATCGAAAATAATATTATCGATTACCGATTAGATTGCATACGAAATACACCTTCTGGTATAATGAACCCGGCTTTGATCTTCGCAGCCTCCTTCCTGCAACCGTTAACAACTACCTCCAACGACAACAATTATGATTGAGGCAAGAGTGATCTCATTTCATTTCTCACTAAATCTGAAACCCCGCCGTCCTTAGAGTCGGCTGAGTGGAAGCGGAATCCGCGTAGAGATGCTGAATAAGTTGCCAGTATATAAGGCGAGGCTGCAGTGATCTTGCTATCATTTAATTGTAGTCTTGTAAGATGAGAGGTGTCTGTGTAGTTGTTATTGCTCTGTGCGGTTTATCGAGTGGTTCACCACATGGATATCACCACCATGGACATTTGAAATCTGGGGGTAAGTCCAAATACAACAAGTGTTTTTATTATATCCCAATAACTTATTTATGTCGTCATATCTTTTTGTGATATATCTATCACCTAAATAAACATTTTATCTAGCAATATTTTATTTAGTGTAATGAATAAGAAATGTTTTGTTTAAACTACTTTTTAATATTTAAGTATCAACATGTTTCGGAAGAAAAGTTTCCCTCATCGGGATACACAGTATACTGAGAAATAATTACAAAAATAGACAAACAATAAACATAGAAAAATAATAACGTAAGAATAGAGAAATTACAATATATATATTTTAACAAAATATGTCTTATTTATTTTATTAATAATGGCACCACAAATTGATTGTGCATTTCGTCACTTTGGTTGCATAGGGTTCTAACTGACCTTTGAATGCAAAAACATTTCTTTTGCTCATTTCTATTAGCTAAATAATTTTCAGAGCCATCATTTTACTGAAGAAGCAATATTATTTTTTTTTTTATTTTCATAACGCATAACGTGCTCATTGTTTATTTGGTAATGAATTGAATTTTTTTGCAAGTCCTGAATAATATGTGTAAGGTAAGTACTCGTATATAAAACTACATTACTTTATTTAGCTACTTGAAATGTCGCTTATGATATTATAGAATGGGAAATTAGATTCACTCAAAATGAAAAACAGAATTATTTAAATAGCTAAATATAAAACTTATAGTTTTACTTGTGTGTATTAATATACTATATATATTTATAAATATTATGTAAACACTGTCCTTTCATAAATAACTCAACAAAAGGAAAAACCTTTGAATCAATAATATCGTTACTTAAATATTATGTATTATTTTAACTGTTGAACTAAACAATTTATTCCGGATTTATATAATTACTTTTGTTGTTATTGTTTACCTATTATTTATTTTTTACGGTTCTCTCGAAAGGTGTAAAAGCTATCTCAAGTACAGTAGAATCATTTTCAAGCGATTCTTGCTTGTGTAGTAGTGTACTGTATTATGGGACTACTGTAGGGCAAAGGGGGACTACGAGCTGATATTTTTAACCACTTGTGTGCACAGATACATTGAAACATGCGCTCTTAAAATTATTCGCCTCTTTAAAATTGTACAATCTACATAATTATATATGCGAGAGAAATTAATATCAGTTCTAAGTTTTAATATTTATTAGAGTTATAATGAACATTTTGTAATGTTTTGGAATTTAGTTAGTTGTTGTTATATTGTCCTAAAGAAGGTTTGGGTACAAAACACGTTGGCTTTCAACTCAAATAATGCGAAGTATACCAATATATACTTTTCTTTTAGTTTTTAATAAGTTTTGTTTGAACTGCTCGTCTGTTACTGATTTCCATTCGTCATACAAAAAAGTGTTTTAAATAAATATTGGTAATATATTACGTAAGACGCGTGGCACCCTCAAAAGAAACTGTTATTTTAAGATATTCGTCACAGATTTAAATTACTGACTCTTCCAATAAGAACATCTTCTTCTGAAAAGAGAGTAAGTCGGTACCTGCCGTGAGTAACGAACTCTCTATCTAGCCTAGTCTTAACAAACCATAGACAAATAAATTATATGACAACTGTAAAACGCCAGACACTCTAATTTTAAAATTACACGGGTCGTGTGAATTGACACTCGATGTCTACCTTTTCATTTTAATAAAATCTATTTGCACATACTGTTTACCAGATATCATTGTTTAATTAATTAAATATTTAATTTCTTCTCCTTCGTAAAAGCTCTTCAATCTGACGTAAGCATTATTTCTGGTAACTTCGATTTTTTACAGCATTTTATAGCGAGACGACATTTTTTCTTATAAAACACTAGTTTTTCTTTTTTTAAAGTCAACAATGTGAATAGTCGAGAAGATGGCGTATGTTAATTGGGCACTTCTATATAATGATTATCACAAATTATTGATTAGAAACACACGATTCACAAAAAGGCAGGAGTTCATATGTTTAATTGATTTTAAATAGCAACTTTAAACTTGATTATGTGTGCAACGTGCACTATGCACTCGTTTGAGATGTTTATGCATCTGGATTAAATGCATTACTAACAAACCTGCACTATATTATACTTATCATTTTAAATATATATATTTAAATTTAATCACTGAAAATAATATTAAGAACCCCAAAATGAAACATGAACCCTGTCTAATCCATTGAGCTACTACTACCCCAAGGTCCTGGATAGCCATGATTTCCTGGGTTCGTGTCCCAGCTGCGACCGTTATTTTTTTTCTTTTCTGTGTATTTTCGGTTTCATGTTTCATTCTAAGATTTGTTAATATTATCTTCAATGATTTAAAATATATTGCAGTGAGGTTTACGAGCTTCAATAAGTTATTCCAAACGAAATTAATGAGTAATATTAGTATTTGAACCTTGCAGTATTCATAAAAATAAGCTTATAAAATGTACATATAGTGCCTTGTAATGTGGGGTATATAAACCATACATCAGTGGCGTGCAGCCCATAAAGGCTGAAAAGTTGTGCCTACCTTTATTTTTCCAGATTAAAAAAAAGAGACAGTAAGAAATTGTTTCTGCTTGGCAAATTTTTGTTTAAAATTGTGATTTGCCTTGAGCGCCTTATCCTTCATACATTATAGCGGGATGAGCAATACTAATCAACCCCTGACAAGCTACAATCAATATTAAGTTCACTTTTGATCGCTTCCATAGATGTATTAGGTCTTTTGCATACGTCGTATGGATTGACGGTAAAACCAATATTTTGTTAGTTATTATCCTTTTTTATAATACATTGTATTAGTGTTGTTATTATAATTGCTGTTAAACACCACAAACAATACGGAGATGATGTTTATCTTATGAACTAGAATGATCATTGCTTTTAAATAAAATCAATATACCACTGATACCAGCCCTGATGTACGAGTATGGCAGTGAGGCATGGAACTGGCGGAGGAAGGATGAAAGTAAACTGAAAGCTGTAGAAATAAGTTCCCTGATACGAATGTCTGGTAAAACCATGTATGATCGTATAAAAAAATTTTGAGATTCGTAAATAATGCGAGGGTGATGTAAGCGTAATGCAATGTAAGATTAATAAAGGGACGCTTAGATGTTTTGGGCATGTAGAGCAAATGAACGAAGAAAGGAGTATAAGGAGAATGTATGGAGCGAATGTGAATGGAAGAAGAAACCGGGGACGCCCGAGGGAGACCAAGTGAATCAAATGCTTGAGTCGGGCCATGTCAGAAGTCTTAATAACAGAATAAAATGTATCAGACGATGTACGAATGTGAATGAAGCTAAAAGTGTATGTCAAGATCGAGTTGTTTGGCGGTCCGTCCTCTCTGCCTACCTCTGTAGAGAAACAGCGTGATGGTTAGTTACTTAGTTAAAATCATTAGAAATTATAACGATTATTCTTTGATAAGATAATATTAGCAAACACTTAATAGTCCATGCTTTTACATGATTTATTTTTTTATCTATCACCGATTTTCAACTGTTTTTTTCTTATTAAAAATCTATTAAAAGGAAGGATTTTCAGCTTTTTCTAATTTTTAAACATTAATTACTATGCTATTGCGATTGTAAGTGTAAGCGACACGACAATTTTAGCTGAATAAATGTAGTTATTTTGGTCAGATAGAAAAACTCTGCTAATTTCATGACTCCAGAGCTCGCCATTCTAGAGATATTCAGTAGAGGAAATCGAACTGATTTTCGGCTTTATAACTGAGATGGATTAAACATTTATTATTTATTTACTACTCTTATCAGTAATCGATAGTACGGAAAACATTGTGGCACACCGGTATTATGTTTCAAAGAACGATAACTAATTTTCTTTATTCAGCAATCTGAACCCGTGTAATCAAAAAATATATATGCATATCGAACGCGGATTTCGTTAGGTTTTTTAATGGTTTATTTGACCGTCATCGGCAAATGTCAAACTCCGCCCAAAATAAATAAAAAAAATTAAAAACATCTGGATTGATGAACGTGCCAGGCTTATCGAATTACCATCCATTGTTAAAACATTGTCTCAGTATGGACGTGTTTTATGCAACATTCAATTTAACCGGTCTCCGTGGTTGAGTGCCACGATCCCTGGCTGCGAATCCGCAGGTCGCGGGTTCAAATCCTGGCGTGCGCAAGTAAATTTTATTTAATTAAATTGTGTCATTTCACAATTTACACATTTAAAATAATATGTAGTATATTTGCGGTACTTTCCAGAGTGTTAGATACTGTCAGCATCTCTATAAATGGTTTTACCCATGTTTGGTGAGATGATTTGAATAGCGAGGTACTTCCCAACCTTCCTCCACCCATCTTCTTCTCCTCCTCCATACCTTCAGCCTCACAACATACCCACCTGGGGATGCCGTAGTTTCACTGATAAACCTAGACGGTTTGGAGCAGTTGGGACTCTTGTGTGGAAATCACATAAAAAAAATAAAAGAAAAACCATTTTTTTCGGGAAGATTTCAATAACATTCTACGACGAGAATTTTATTTCCGTACTCTATTAAAATGTATTATGTATAATACGTTATATTCTTTAAAATTATAATATATTGCATCATTTCTAAAAACAAACTTTATCTTCTGTAACTCATTTCATACAAGTAGTAATAAAATTTGATTACTTTCGAAAATTTATGAAAACGGTGCAAAGATTTATTTATATTTATGTTAAACTTTATCAAAACACAACACGTACCCGCCTCCCTTATTTTATCAATAAGAAAATATACCAAAACCTAAAAGGTTTTGTACAAAGTGGTCCAATGCGTCAGATTTCCACCCAGGCTCTATTCCTTCCCTCTTAAGTATGTTAATTATTGTGGTAGTTTTGATAAAATAACGAATACCAAATTTAATTGGAATTCTACAAAAATATTATAAAAAACAGACAAGCTTAGAATTCAGAACTTTAAGTTGGGAATGGGTTTTTTAAGAAATAATTCACAAACAAAATAGGTTAAGAGGGCTTAAAGTTTTATTTGTTTTTAAATAATAAATCAACTTACAAAATAACACGATTTTTTGCACGGTGTCCCAACATCCTGGCATTAAAGCCACCTACGCGGATATTTTTATAACGGGCAACATAGTTAATTAAATCAAAACAATAATTCAAAGTGAGCTATCGTGACAATGGATTAAGTCTGCCCTTGGCCATCCCTGACCCTGAGGTTTTTTTTTGCCTCAGGAAAACCCGACTTCCAACAATAGACAAACATACTTTACAGCGTATACAGCCGAGAGTCGTGACACCTAGAAACATTATTTATGCGCAATGATAAAAACCTAATATGTTATATTATTTATTTCGGGTCGCCGGGCATTCTTGCTTCAATAAACAATAACAAATCGCTATTACATCTAGCAACGTATCTCCATAATCACACAAATGCAATTCTGGTGTGGGCGTTGAAAATAAACGCATAGATTGTTTGGTCGCCCACTACGAATGAACGAAGAAAGGAGTGTCAGGAAAATAAATGACGCACAAGTAAATCTATGGAGTTGAAACCTTCCTATGAAGACATGGCACTAAAATCGTCACGAGTCCTGATGACTCCCGGTAAAAGTACCTACCTGTCTTATCTCTCGATGTCTCGCTTTTATACCCAAAGATGCGATTTTGACCTTTGCACCACCCGAAAACCTATGTTCAAATTACTCAACTCTTCTTTAGCCTGCAGGTTTGTTGTAAAGCACAGAGCAAATTATACATAGAGATGCCCTAACACGCAAGGAGAAGAAACTGAAATAAGGGGGACGAGCTAGACGTGCCGCCAATTTAAGTAAAACATCAACTGAGCTTAACATTTTATAAATGTTTTGTAATTTGCTTACCGCAGTCAAAATCAAACGTGGACGGCAGTGAAGCTGGTGCTAAAACGGGTGTCAACTGACCTTTGCCTCCAGCTGTCGAAATCGAACTTAAGTCTTTTAATTCTGACGTCAGTGTTGTAAATAAACCTATTTAGACCAGCTCAGTAGAGCCGTCCTAGTATTACATCTTGTTATTATCGGCTCTTCAGACAGTTAAATACGCCAAATAGAGTCTAACGGCCGTTCTTACCAGCTTTTCGAATGATCAATCTGAGGCATCGATCACCCAAGTGTTTTGTTGAGTATCCGCTCTGTTTGCTTGTTTTCAAGCATTTATTATTCTAAATTGTCTATGAAGGTGCCTGCCCACTTTCGTAGAAAATAAAATAGTGCCCGCCCACTTTCATAGACGTACATTTGACGTTTCTCTTTCGTAAAACACAAGACAAAACGTAGCTTTATAATAAGTAAAATAAGTTAGGTTCTCTTCAGTTTTATTTAAAACATACAACAAAACATGTTTTGACATTCGAAAACGGAAATAAATCTTTGTCATTCAATATTTGAATCGCGATAAATAGATATCGAACCAATAATGACGATTGAAATTTCACTGACATTTGTTCGTCCTGTTGACACTTTTTATAACTAGTCCTCTGTTGAGCGGAACTATCCACAAAAATCGATATCCTAAATTGATCGTAAATTTGATTAAGAGATTCGTTGGAAAAAGCGTATTTGTGCATTTGAACAAGGTTGAGTCCTAATTTCGGCTCAATAGTTGCTCAGGGGGACTGGGAAGAACGGCCGTAAGTGCCTAATAGATGAGAATGCACGAGTGTTCTTGAATATGTATGGTAATGTTTCTGCCCACGTGAAATCTGCCGATGCGAAAAGGTTATTTAATTTGTATTTCGCACTGTTGAAATAATGAGTCATGAAAATATTTGCGAATAATGTTTACTCCTAATTACGGATATAAAATAAAACAGCATTAATCGTTGGAATATGTACTTCTTCAGATGTTGCAATAAAAACACTGACTGCACTTTTTGTAAGATAAAATACCTAATGACTATTATCATAAATACATCGGTAAAATGGCATCCTTTATTAGATGGTTGGTTTTTATTATTTGTGTTATATTTTTGTAATTTTTAAATCTGTTGTGTACAAAATAAATAAAATAAAATTTAGTTTTTGTTATGGAAGCAACTTAAATCCAATGCATAGCAAACATTAAACATGTCATAAGTCAACATAATATTAAAGTGTACATAACAATACTTTATACAAACTTATTAACGGTTAGTTTTTAATCGAGGTATTATATTGTAATTTAAATAAACAACCCGATGACCTTTGTCTTTAAATAAAACATACTAGAAGTGGCGTGCACTCCATAAAGGCTGAAAAACTGTGCCTACCCTAATGTAAAGAAACTATAAAAAAATTTAAGGGTTTTTTTTAAATCGATATATTTCTTATTAAGACGTTTTTTTCCAAGAATTATTTTATTAATTATTATTTATTTATTTATTTATTTATTTATTAATTATTTATTCAGCTGGCCACAACAATCAGCGAAATATGATAAAAAAATTAAATTTAACGATTTTCGAATATTGAATACACAATTCATACAAAACAACACACAGCCTACCTTTGGTCATGGAGCAATGCACGCCATTGCAGACTAGATTCAAATACTAAAGCAAATACTATATAAGCCTTCCACAAACATTCTTAGGGGAAAATTTATATTTCTGATGAATTGTTGTCGCCATTATAATATAGCAATTTAATTTTATTATGTTAGCCCAGTTATTTTATTTGAAAAAATAGTAGTCTAATACGATTGTTTGTATTTTTGTTTAGGTGGCTCCCCTGGATCCATCGATGGATTCCCCATCGGAGCAGCCGGGGCTGGTTCATTCTCCAGCTCTGGAAGCTTTTCAGAATCTAGCGCCTCCAGCTACTCTGCCTCCAAATCTGGAAGCTACAACTATAATGGAGCTGGTAGTGCTCCTGGGGGAGCTCATAATGCTGGACTAGGATTTCTGGGAGGAGCAGGTAGTGGAGCACTAGCTGGAGCTGGTGCTGGCGCTGCTGCTGGTGCTGGCGCTGCTGCTGGCGCTGCTTCTGGAGCAGGAGGAGCTGGATATGGAGCTGGAAACGGAGCAGGATATGGCGCTGGAAATGGTGCAGGCTTTGGCGCTGGAAGTGGAGCAGGATTTGGAGCCGGAAATGGAGCAGGATTTGGAGCTGAGAATGGAGCAGGATTTGGTGCTGGAAGTACCGGCTTGTCTCACGCAACTGTACCAGCTTACGGAGATCACATCACACCTCTTGCTCCAGGAGGGTCAAATTCAGGCTCTCAAGTGAACTCTTATGGAGGATCAATCGGTTCTTCCGGAAGTACAACAGGAAGTATTGGAAGTCATGGTTCAGGAGGCATCGGAGGTTCAATTGGACACTCCGGAAATGATCAAAGCCCACAGCCAGATAGATACACCGGTTCATCTGGAACAGACTCCGGTAAATATACGTCACAAGGAACTACCGGTTTCGGAGGTTCAACCAGCGGAGCAAATGCAGGTGCTTATGGAGGAGCTTCTTCCCATAATGGAGGAGTTTCAGGATCAGGTATCCAAAGTGGAGGCCTAGGAATCGGTATTACTGGAGAGGCGGGAAAGTATTCCAGCACTTCTGGTACCGGCTCTGATAAGTACAGCTCACAAGGAGTGACTGGCTACGGTGGATCAACCAGTGGATCGGGGGCACAATCAGGCTCTTACGGTGCATCTTTAGATACCTCTCATATCGGTGGAGTTTCAGGATCCAGTTTTCCAAGTGGAGGTCAAGGGAATAGTCAACCTGGAAAATATTCTGGTTCCACAGGCATTGGCTCCGGGTTTGGAATTTCAGGTAGTGGTGGACAAACAGATTCATATGGGGCGGCTATAGGTACGACCCACAATGGTGGATCTGGCAGCCACGGAATCGGGTTTGAAAGTGGCGTTACCGGACAAAATGTAAATAGTTATGGAGGCGTATCAACAACCAGTCAACCATGGAAACATGATGCCCCCACCTCTGGTTCGGGTTACAATACACAAGGCAGCAGTGGATTTGGGGCTTCATCCAGCGGAGCAAATGCACAATCTGGTGCTTATGGGGGAGGTAATGGCGGTGGAGTAATTGGATTTGAAGTTGGTCTCACTGGACAAAAGGGAAATAATAATTATGGAAGCGGATCAACAACAACAACCCATTCAGCTGGTAATTATCATGTTGATCAAGGAAAAGATACAGGAATATTTGGCCCAGCTCCAACAAGTGGTTACACTTCTTCAAGTCAGCCAAGCGGAGGTCAAGCCATTGGATTTGAGATTGGTGTTACCGGACAAAAGGGAAATAATAATTATGGAGGTGGTTCAACAACCAATGGTTACACAAGTCAAGGAAATGCTGGCTATGGACCATCAAGTGGTTCCTTATCAAATTCACAATCAGGAGCCTACAGCGGATCTTTGGGATCTAGCGGGGGACTTGTATCAAGCAAACCAAGCAACGGCGTTACTGGAATAACTGGAAGTAATAATTATGGAGGCGGTGCATCGAATACGCATACAACCAGTGGAGCGAGTTCCAACTCTGGTATCACTGGATACGGTGGTTCTACATCTAGCCATACTCCCAGTTCTGGACAGCCAGGAAAATACACCGGTGGTTTCGGAGGAGCACCTGGTATTTTGGGAAATCAAGCGAATGAAGGCTATGCTGTGAATAAAAAAGGCGATAGTCAAACTACCCACGGATCAACTACCTCTTATGGTGTTTCTGGCTCGTCCAATGACGTAGCATCAAATAGTGCTGGAATAACCGGAGGAATTGGCTTCGGAGTATCAGGTTCAGGAGCAGATGGAAACAATAAATATAACGGTCAGTACGGTGGAAATAATGGTGGACATCTTGGTGGAAATCTTGGCGAACAAGGACAAGTAATAAAAGAAATAATTACTATTAATAAAAATGATGGTTCATACTCGGGTGGCTTAAGCTCAAGTGGAGCGAGTTCACAAGCCCAGGCGGGTAGTTACGGATCGCAAAACTCTGGTCAGCATGGATCTGGAACTGTTGGTTTTGGAGTAGGCACAACTGCTGGCAACGGATATAATAATGGAAAAGACACAGGTAAATATACTGGTAGCTTCGGAGGGAACACTGGTATTTTAGGAAATCAACAGACAGTCGGATATGGCATCAAAGATGGCCATAATGGGGTGTCTGGAACACCAACAACCATTGTAGTCACTACTGGAGTCACGGGAGGACACGGACATGGACATGGACATGGACATGGACATGGACATGGTCACGGTTACGGACATAATAAAAACAAGTACGGCCATTATGAAGGTGATTTTGGAGGAGCTCCAGGAATACTTATTGCAACCGGACCCGCTCCAAACCATCCTGGTAATGGAGGATATGTAGGAGCTGGTGTTGCAGTGGGAACAGCAGCCTCATCGGGAAGTACTTTTGGAGTCGGAGGATCAAACTCCCACTTAGTTGGGGGAAATTTACAAGCGGGCAATGGAGGAGGTTGCAAGGCCTGTGATTCATCACTGTCCGGAAATGGAGCTTACAATCAAGCAGGAAGTACATCTGGAGCATATTCCGGAGCGGCTGCTGGCTCTCATGCTGGTTCAGGAGGATACGGAGGTATTGACATCCATGGACATGGCAGTCACACCCCCCTCGGCTTACTGAATGGAGTCATCGGAGGAGTGTTGGGTGGTATCAAGGGTGCTGCCGGTGCCGGTGCTGGGGCCAGCGCAGGAAGCCACGCAGCATCGTCAAGCAACTCTGGCTCATTTGGAGTGGGAGGACTTTTCTCAGGTGGAATCTCCGCCTCTCACGCAAGTGCCGGCGCTAGCTCAGGTAAATATTTGCTTTATTAGTAACCACCTTCTTCTGACTCTTATGCTCGCACTTTAAACAAGATTAAAAAAATCTTTCAGTGTTTTAAAGAAGTACTGGAATATGGTATGTTCGTTGAGAGATTCTTCGTTTATGAAAAAAATATGGATAGTTAACGGCGGAACCTATGCGTTTACTGGTCTTAAAAGGCTTTTCCTGGATTTCAGTTTAGCACAACGGATTGGGAATTAAAAAAAGCTTCGCAAAATGTTAACTAGAACCTGTTTTGTACAAGTTCCTAGAAACAAAAAATAAAATTATATATTAGTGAAAATGTTATACTTCTCACGCGTTAGACTGGAAAACTGATGAACCTTTGGGAAATATTTTGTTAATTATATTTCTAGGGACAGTTGTTGTAAAATTAATTTTATAATTATCATTAAGCTAACAATCAACGCCGGTTGAATATCCGCTCTTTATCAAAGCTCTCTCTATTCCCATACCAATTTATATAACTGTCTTATCACAATTTTTTGTTGCAGGAGCCTATTCAGGATAATAACCAGAACTGAACTACTCAACTACAGGACGAAAACCGTGAACACTTATTATAATATACACACATCGAGTATAGTCATTAAGGTTTTACAATACATTGTGATAATTCTAAGTATTTATATTTAATCATATGCAAATAATATAACACATATTTTTTAACTATTGTTTTATTTTGTTGAATTTTCACTTTTTTTTATTTGGTTTCTGATAAAAAACGTGGGATTGTGTTTTTCCAAATCATTGGAGCTTTTGTGCCGGTGGTAGATTTCATAACATTACCCATATCATATCCTTTAGGTAACCTTCAATTATTTTTAAAATCAATAAAGATATCCAATCAGTACTCCGAATGCAATATCCGGCGGAAACAACACCCACTTATGTACACATATATACCACTTGTGTACTGCATATGTACGAGAATACATAATTATCTATACAAATATATTGGTGATGTGTACACGTTTACATATTTTGTGTGAATAGTGCAATTCTATCTATCTCGATGTGGTAAACGTATGTCCAAGTGTATGAAAGAGAGCACGAGTTACGGAAGTTTATAAGCGAATGAATGGTTGTCTCGTTCTTCTTCATACCTCAGCTTCATAACTTGTAACATTGCGATAGTGATGATATATCAACATACTAACATACGAGTTTGATTCGTCACCACACAAACTCAGATAGATATATAACCTTAGCGTATTCATCACACTTAATAGTGTTATGTTACGTGTAACTAAAGTAGTGGGGATTCTGTGTATAATACTGGTCTGTGTTCTTATCGATTTGAGCTCTACCACCGTAAATTTGTCAGTCATTTAAAATATATGGAATGAATTGATCGACTTCGTGACCATTATAATAAACGGCCTTTGACGGCCTCCATGGTCGAGGGGTAAGGCTCTTGACTACGAATCTGAAGGTCGCGGGTTCAAATCCCAGCGTGCGCAAGTAAATTTTATTTAATTAATTTGTGCTGTTTCACAATTAATTAAGTTAAAAATAATATATAGTATATTTGCGCACGTTCCAGAGTGGAAGATACTCTCAGTATCGCCCTGGTGAAAGACCACCATTCAGAATTGAAACGTTGCTTGAAATGGCTTTTGGCCGTGTTTGGTGACCAGATCTGAATAGCCAGGTATTTCCCCACCTTCATCCTCCTCTTCCCCTTCTCCTTCCACTCCCCAATACCTTCAGCCTCACAACATTCCCCAATTGGGAATGCCATAGTCTCACTGACTCCAGACGGTTGGGAGCAGTTGGGACTCTTGTGCGGTATTCATATAAAAAAATACAAAAAATTAGATTCAGAATTGAAACGTTGATTGAAATGGCTTTCAGCCGTGTTCGGTGACCAGATCTGAATAGCCAGGTATTTCCCAACCTTCCTCTCCCCCTTCTCCTTCCCCTCCCCAATACCTTCAGCCTCACAACATTCCCCAATTGGGGATGCCATAGTCTCACTGGCTCCAGACGGTTGAGAGCAGTTAGGACTCTTGTGCGGTATTCATATAAAAAAATTTTAAAAGATTCGGATTGGTGTTACCTAACAGTATTGCGATGTTACCTGCCTGATCATTTGCTCGGATCAACTAATGTAGAATATTACAATTTAATAAGTCGTTAGAGGTAACATCACAGAAAAATATTAATTTTCCTATCTTCTTCCCTCCCCTCACCCTTTGCAATCATCACAATAAAACGATATATTCAATATTAGCAAAATTCAATTAAAGATTCTAAAATTACCTATATAATATGACTACACACCCTAAAACTTTTTAAAAATAATTATTTGAACATGAAATTAATGTTTTAAAAATATAATGATTTTTTCTTTTAAAATAACTTGCCAATTTTATGATCATTGCAATGGATTGATCAATAATTTTCAATATTTATAAGCAATAAATACATAAAATACCCCATGTTTATTGTACAATAAAATAAATATTTAAAACGCGATAAAATAATGATATATAATCATCAAATTAACTTTATCCGATGGGTAATATCTCAAGTTAATTGTGAGCAGTGTTCTTACATCTGCTGAGATAAACTACGATATAAAATAGTAAGGTGTGAATTAATTAACCTTTGTTCATGTATAATATGAGAATGCAGTCATCAATGCATCGAAGGAAACAATTTCATATAAATACGATTGTCTTGTATTGTTGTAATACAACACGTGATTATATTGGCGAGGATGAATCTAGAACTTTTTTTTTACATCCTGTTTAGTAATATTTTACAGGTCTTTAAACGACTATTATTTGTTTACAATGGATGCTATTTTGCTTTTAAATTATTGCAATTTTTTCAAATGAAAACCTGATGCAGAAAATGAAATTAGCTTTTTTTAATTTTTTTATATGAATACCGCACAAGAATCCCAAGTGCTCCCAACCGTCTGGCATTGGACTATGGCATCCCCAATTGGGGAATGTTGTGAGACTGAAGGTAGGGGAGGGAGAGGGGAAGAGGAAGTTGGGAAATACCGGGCTATACAGATCTGGTCACCAAACACGGCTAAAAGCCATTTCAAGCAAAGTTTCAATTCTGAATGGTGGTCTTTCACCAAGGCGATACTGAGAGTATCTTCCATTCTGGAACGTGCGCAAATATGTTATATATTATTTTTAAATGAATTAATTGTGAAACAGCACAAATTAATAAAATAAAATTTACTTGCGTACGCCAGGATTTGAACCCGCGACCTTCGGATTCGAAGTCGAAAGCCTTACCCCTCGACTACGGAGGCCGTATTGAGGAGCATATTTGATTAATGAAAAATCTCTGTTTACGGTTTAGATTCATAATTGATCAAAAATATGTTAAGTACTTTCATATAGGTAATAATTTAATTTTTATTAATTGAAGATAATTTAAACAACTCTCAAAATGAAACATGAAACCGAAAAGACACAGAAAAGAAAGGGTAACGGTAGGAGCTGGGAGCCGAACCCAGGACCTCATGGTCTATCCGAGACCTTGCCCTCTAATCCAATGAGATACAGAGAAGTTATTCCAAAATTGAAATAATTTAATTGATGTTGTGTTGAGAAATACCAGGTGTATATACGAGTAAATATCTGTCTCTCTATTTGCAGTGCATAAATAATTGTGGTTGTTTTATACAATTTATAAGACAAACTTATTTCAACATACTTTGGGATAACGCTTTATAGGTACAACGAAATCTGTGCATGTTTGTTTTACAAACAAAGAAGGTTTCTGTACATAATATTTCTATAACTGTATAAATGAAATGAATGAACGTATAAACCTGTATAAATGACGCTACACAAGTATTAACTAAACATTTGTCTGCTCTTTCCTGATGGAAGTTCAACGTAGACAAATAATTGAAATCACGTATTTTTCCTCGTTGTTTACTTTTAACAGAACCGGTTTCACCCTCTGCAAGCAACGGGGATCGCCAGAGTATAGTTGTTTATATATAAAATCCAACCGCAAAGTGATTTATTCCCTCATGAAAACAAAATAATAATTTATTCATCATACGTAATATGAATCTTAAATAAATAACCATTACACATAAAAACTAAATATAATAATGTTTGTTTAAATATTAGATAATCATATATTGGGCATGTTTGAAAAGCTTATTCGTGCATGAGTTTCATCTCTGAAAAACAAATGTTATTATTGCATTAGTACAAGAAAACTGGTTAAAAAGATAGTGCAATGTTAGCAAGTGAGAAAAAGGTTTTCATTTATTATAAAGGACTAAGGAGTGTAGGTCAGGGCTACGTTAAGTGATGGATAATTTCGTGAAAGGTCAAATTTAATTTTCTTAAGCACATCAATTCAATAACTAATCAAAATGCTTGGCTTCATTCTTCGAAATGCCAGACACTTCGGGAATATTTCAACATTAAAATTATTCTCATCCTTCGCTATAAAATCCACTATGATTCTATAGGAAAACCTATAAACTCGGATTACCTATTGAAACTATAAATTACAATTACTTAATGAGAGAATTAAATTTTTTTAAACTCTCGGGGAGAAGACTTGTTTCTGATTTAGTTTCTATTTTTAAAATTGAAAATATTTTTATAGACAGCCCTGAGTCCAACTAGAACTACTCGATCAACTTTTTTTTTTCAACTGTAACAATAATTTCAGGACAGAGTGACTCAAAAACTCGCTTGTACCCCGACTTCATGCAGAAGCAGTGGCATAACGAGGGGGGGGCGGAGGGGCCCCTATTAGGAGGGCGGCAAAATTTTCTTGTGCTATACTATACACGACCAGATTGATGAGATCAGGATTTTTAGTTTTGACGTTATTAATGATTTTGCTGCACGTAAGGTCCGAAAAGTCCATTTTTAAACTTACGAGGTGTGTTCAAAAGAAAAGGTGAATTTTGAATTTTCGCGGGCTGTGTACATTCGATTATCGTTTTTTTTATTATGTTGGTACACATATGTTTATCATATGTTAGCATTATCAGCCATTTTGAATCAGTGGTTTGTTTTTGACAACTGGAAAGGTTAGTCACGTTTTTGGGTGTTCTTCAGTCCGATTGAAGCGAAATTTAAGTATACTCGTAAGCATACTATTTTGGTTTTGAATAAATATTTTTCGCTCTTTCATATGATTCCTTTTATCCACCAACACCAACATCATATTTTTATGACCTCACAAAGGCGACAAATTATGATTCCGCCCCGGGCGACGATGGCCCACGCTACGCCACTGTGCAAAATGGAATACTTTTTAAGATATAGTTGATATGTTCAACTGCATGGAATGCAAATAAAACAAGACTTTAACAGCGTATATTCTCAACGATTACTAACAAGAGCATAAGTATGAGTGAATGTGCTGTGTGTTTTGATTATTCGCCTTTCTTACAAATTATATCAAATTATGCACAGACAATGTTATTTCTGAATTTCTTTGTGAGGCATTTTAAATATTTTGTCATTGGATTTGTTAATACGACCTACACTATCTATGTACCTACTATAATATGTCTTACATCTGTGTCACTATAATAATTTTAATTTTATAATAAATATCAAAAAGCTTCTAAAGGGCGTATACAGTATAATAAATAAATGAATAATAAAATAATAATTAACGAAATATTTCGTATTATTTGGGCTTACTCGCCGAGGAATATTTGAAATAATTTTGAGGAGTTTGAAATACGTCGTTGTTTATGAAGTATTCATTTTACACGGCTTCCCGCTATTATATCATTATTGTTGACATAAAGATGGGCAGCAAACAGGCGTGCCATCCATATATACACATAGCACTGCCTACCACAGCAAGAAATCAATCTTCACCTTCAAAAATACGCGCGAAGAACCTACCACGAAACGTGGCTCAGTGCGCGCCACTCCGACCGCATTACTATAACGTGTCAAAGGCAAGAACTAATGACGTACCCACACATATTCAAATGTTGACTCTATTCTATGCATTCAAACGTAAATATTTGCAAACGCAATGTGCTTCAAGAGACGACTCGTTTGTCTGAAAAACAGTGCTTTTCGACTATGCCAGTGAATGTAGTAATCACTGCCATCTGTTGGTACATCTATCAATTAAAACAACTTTACTATCAAAATATCACGCTCTTTCGAAATATTGTCGGGAATTTGTTTGTAATATGCAAAAATAAATCGGTCATTTAGATATTTGATGTGACTTAGGAAACCCCAACCTAGGTCGACTATAGCCAGCAGCTTGGCCATTCTTAGCGAAAACTTGCACGAAGGTGTTGTCTATGGTAATTTATTTTAATGTGAAATAATTTGCTCCTTTCCTATTGCCTACCCTGATTACAAACGATGTATACGCCACTGGCTGCAAAACTTCCGTAAGCATTTTGGACTATTGATCTGTGATCATTTATATTCAATGAAGTTCACCGGGTTTGTTGGTTGGGTGGTTCCCCAAATGGCTGTCAAGATATTTGAGCCTCTTCCAATGAAGAGAAGACATTGGCATCATATATGAATCAGTGTTTCGTTATCCTCTCTACATTACTAACAGCTCCGTGTGACTCCTGAGGTGCAGTGTCTTGCTATGCCAATGAGTTTCTGTCCATAATGAGTAGTTTCCTGGTTATACCAGTACTTTAGATTGTCTCATTACGATTGCCTCCTACTTCCATTCCTCATTTGGCCCTTTTAAATAAAGTATTTAATATTTTCTTCAAATGCTTTATAACTTTGTGGCATCATTATTAATTATATAATTGAAAATACACTTTGTATATACCACTTTATTTAAAATATATAAATATTTCTACATGTTATTATTGCTATCGAAACATGTAGAAATATTTATATATTTTAAATAAAGTGGTATATACAAAGTGTATTTTCAATTATATAATAAAGTATTTAATGTAGCTTCGCACTAACTTTATCTTAATTTATTTTTTTACAAAACATACGGCATACATACTTACCCATATGCATTAGAATACAGTATATGAATATATTGATGACCTGATGAGTGTTTACAGTACTCGGTTCTTTTTTATTAAAACTACCATTCCCCGAATTGTGACACCGGTTATCGTGTGTATTCCTCTCCTGTCTGAGTATATCCTTAAACCACGTTTATTTACATAAATAAATGTCTTTATTTGTTTACGGCACAGAGCAACTACCATTAAAATATTCTATCATCATTCAAACATTAAGAGAATACGAAAAAGTAATGAATTTTGATTGGACTAAAACTAAAATTACATTCTTACTTATATTTTGGGTATATTTTCCGCCATTGATTTCATATGCCGGGTTGTGCGTTGCGTACTCCCCCTAACGCAGTCACATTATCATTACCAGAATACATTATTACTCAAATCTTCACCAAAACTATACTCTACTGATTTTTTAACAATAATTCTTCTATCAAATAAGAAATGATTTATTATAATCTTAATTGATTAGGAGTACAATAAATACAATATTTTTATGATAATATAGTATCTAACGTTTTTCGTATGTTTATTTATTTAGAAAAGACCGGTTTCACTTTGCTACAGACATTTATAGATTAGTATTATTTAATCATTGTAGAAAATAATATTAACATAATCTAAATGAAATGTGAAAACGGAAAAAATGACAGAAAATAAGATTTCAATATTAAAATGAGGTTTTTAAATCTCAATAAAAATAATTAATAATTAAAAATTGAACATCTTCTTTAGATTTTTATAAAAAGTCAATACATGTCTCATATTAATAAAAAATCGGATATTAATCCGAAGACACTGTCTAGTTTGCAATTGTGTTCCTTAGGAACTTTGTAATCATTATAAAGATAGCTGCCAATAATATGGGATAAAAAATGGAGAATAATATTAACAAATCTTGAATTTGAGATATGATATCGATGAAGATGGCAGTAATTGAAGTGGTCTCATCGGCTAAGTTGGTTAAGCGGTTGCCCCGGATAGGCAGAGGACCTGGGCTCATGTCCCAGATGCGACTGAAATCTTTTTATTTTCTGTCATTTTTTTCCGTTTTCATATTTTATTTGGGTTATGTTAATATTATTTTCTACAATGATTAAAAATTAAAATGAGGTTTTTGAATCTCAATAAAAATAATTAATAATTAAAAATTGATTGCTCTTATTTTTATTATTTATGCTACGGTATCAATAAGTTTAAAGTGTTACAATCTTAAGATTCCCGTCTAATGGTCATTTTTACAAATCGTTTTTGTGTTCAACTGATGGGCTGGGAAATTATTTGTTTCCTATCTCCTACAATATGAATCTCTTCAAGTCTCAAGTCCACCCATACTTTCTCTTAAAAAGTCCCTCCAAAGGCATATTTAAATGTGACCACAGCCACCTGCGTGAATTTTTTTTAATAAAATTTATGAAGTATGAAAGTAAAGTAAGGCAGGTACTTTTCAAAAGGTTTGTGCATTTTTAAAGTAAAAGATGTTCTCAGATACTCACACACGGTGGTTAATCGCATCTACTTACCTCTATAGAGACAAATGATCCTAGTGTCAAGTACCAACTTACATAATTAAATCTCTTACGTTGAGAAGACCGAGATTTTAAAGCGAGTATTTCCCAAGAGAACCTTTTGAAGAAACAGGTGATGTGTGTGTTGTCAGTTAGCGCTGGTCCCAAGTTTTCCCAGGCTTGCCTGTCATAGCCGAATATTAGTCACTTCCCTGTTGACACTAGCTAGTTGGGTAACAGCAGACGTGACAAGTGACGAGCCCAAGTAAGAAAACACACCAAATCTAAATTTTCCTCGACATTTCGATACCCACGAAGTGTTATCTCGGAAGAGTCGGTCTCAGAACAAACACGCGATCAGATATGCGACGGAGAAGAAAAAATCATACGATATGTGAATATTTTTATACGTAAATTAGTCTCGCCGGTTAATTAGTCTCGATGGTTTGAGCATGTAGAGCGAATGAACGAAGAGAGGAGCGTAAGGAGAATATATGACGCGAATGTGAATGGAAGAAGAAGCCGGGGACGTTCGAGGAAGACATGGCACGATCAAGTGAATCAAATACTCGAGTCGGGGCATGTCAGAAGTCGGAATAACAGAAGGGAATGAATGAGACATTGTATGAAAGTAAATGAAGCAAGAAGTGTATGCCAAGATCGAGTTGTTTGGCGGTCCGTCCTCTCTGCCTACCCCTGCGGAGAAACGGCGTGATGGTTAGTTAGTTAGTCTGGTAAAGTTCCTGAGTTCGAAGCCTTTTTTTAAAGCACTCTTAAGATAGTGTTTCACGAAAGCGGCAAAATCAAATACAAATTTGTAATTGAAAAACCAATTTGTGTTTTAAAATACATATTTTAAAAATATTTTCTCTTTGAAAATTCTTATTTCGGAGCTAGTCCACGATGTAGATTTTTTAAGAAAATTTAAGCACATCTTAAATCCCTTTTCTGGTTTGGTACAGCATCCTTGGGATGACATTTTACAATATCTGACGTTATGAACAATGTAATATTATTTTTCGTGCGATACTCTCATTCTGCAAATGCCTAAATTATGAGCGGCCTTTTAGATTTTTACAGTCTTTTAATACGAGGGATGATCTGGCTGTATATGTATAATCAGATACCATGAATGCTATGACACAATACTTTTTAAAATTTATAGCATAACTTTTTACTACGCCCACCGGCACACGCACATCTTATGTCTAATCCTCTGTAGTTCTATTATCTTAGGATAACCGCGGTTAAAAGTCAGTTTGTCAATTCTTTACTAGGCAAATAGTTCATCAAGGATTTCTTCTGCAAAGTCAATACTCGTATTCTATATAACCCATGGGAGTTTAGGGAGAAAGTCAGTACAAGTATTGTGAACAAAGCGTATCAAGTGCTCGCCAAGTGTTCTTGCATAATGAAAAGCTTTTACCTGTTAGCCCTGTTCGCTGTCGCAGGTAGGTGGATTATCTTTTCAAAGTCTTGTGTAAAGTTTAAGTGTTGATTTTGTGATTGTGAATAGAAAATCAGGGATTTGTGAAATATTTTGAGGGTTACTACCCTTTGTTTGGGTTAATACTTAACCATCACTTCATGATGGAAAGCCACAAAACTTTATCGCGACTTTTACATTGTTAGAATTCAAACACAACGACTACAACAGTTTTATAGTATTATGTAAGAATTGAATAAAGTGGAATTAAAATAAACTGGTTCTACTCTTGGGGTATGCTGTGGGGCAGAAGGTAGTTGGGAAGAGAGGAAGACGAGGAAGAGAAAAGTGGGAATTACCTGATTATTATGATCTGGTCACTAAATACCGTTAAATATATTTTAACCAACGTTTCGATTCTGTCGATTCTGAATATTAGTCCTTCACTGGGGCGATACTGAAAGTATCTTCCACTCTGACCATTGACTTTATATTTGTATGATTGTGTGATGAAAATTTAATTAATTTTTAAATTCACTTTAACTTACACAATTTGTTGGTAAAATGTAACGATGAAAGGGGGAAGGAAAAAGTCAAATTAAAATAGCCGGAAATAATTGCCATAATATAAAACAAATAATATGTCAAGTAACATTGAAAGAACGAACATAATTTAAAAATTGATAAAAATTATAAATGCAACATGGCGCCACATTCATCTCTTCATTCATTTTGTAATAAAAAATACTTTTAAAATTGCAGTCATAATTGTATACCTGGTAATTTTCAATGATGCAATATAATAGATTAATTTACTCTTTTGGAAATTAGTAAATATGTGATGGAACGTTATTAAATGAAACACAATAATTGTTTTAATCATTAAAGAAGATAATATTAACACATCCCAAATGAACGACGAAACCGAAAAAACAACAGAAAATAAAAAGATTTCAGTCGCATCTGGGACTCGAACCCAGGACCTCTACCTATCCGGGGTAACCGCTTAACCAACTTAGCTAATGAGACCAGTTCAATTTACGCCATTTACATCGATATCATGCTTCATGTTCAAGATTTGTTAATATTATCCTCCATTTTTATAAATACCATATTATTGGCTGCTATCCTTATGATGATTGCAAAGTTTCATCCAGAACTCAATTGTAATCTGGTTCATTTGGGATGTGTTAATATTATCTTCTTCGATGATTAAAATATTACAATGAGGTTTACAAACTTCAATAAGTTATAAAAAATAAAATTGAACAATAATTATTACTTGAAAAGCGACGTTCGGAAAGTTACCATATTTCATTATAGTTTTATGTAGTTGTCCAAATCTGGAGACGTTTTTTTTTTAATATTTGTGAATAAACCTGCATTTATTTCAAAATACACGCATAAATTACAATAATCTTATGAAATTATTTTATTTGCAGTGCAATGTGGACATCTCAGGGTACCGAGGGATGTTTCCGAACTGCTGTATTCCAACCCTGGATTTCAAACAAGGCCCGTCTACTGGCAGCAACAAGATAGCTCCAACAATGGATACGACTATCCAAGGCCGGGAGTTTCCACAAGGCCCGTCTTCAGGGACCCTGAACCAGTTCTTCCAGAACAGTTCCCCGTCCAATCGAGACCCGTTTACCCCAACGTCGTGAGGCCTCCATACCCTAATCAAAACTACAATCCAAATTGGTATAATAACCGTAACCCTTACGACAACACAGAGAAATTTAATAATAGAGTACAGCCTACAGAACCCTCGGAAAGAATTCTATGGCCACTGATCAACAAAATAGCAGGAGTATTTTCAGGACAAGGACAATATCCTGGATACCCTAACTCCGGCTACCCTAATTCTGGGTACCCTGGTCTTGGTTCTAACTCAGGTTCCGGTGGAATAAACTACCCAGGATCAAACACAATTGGATATCCGGGAGGAAACGGACAATACCCTGGTCAATACCCAAACAAATTTCCCTTTAATCTCTTCGACAATAACTACAAGTATCAGCGCCTGGAATCTTCGCAGGTAGAGGTTCCTTTACCTGCCCCGATATCAATTAACTCAGTTGGAGACAGCGGTAACTTCGGCAGTACGGACACCCAGCAGCCCGGAGTGAGCAGTATCGGAGACTCAGTGGATTCAGCTGATTCGGTTGTGGTTGGAGCAATTCCTCTTCCGGCTCCACTTCCGGAAAGTGAAGACAACGGTTATAGCTACCCTAACCCTTACGAGCATCAGCTTCCCCCCAACCTGGCCGATGCTCTCCAGTTCAGAGTGGAACCAACTAATAATTAAAGATAAATATTGATGCCAATTATGAACCACCCACCTTTACTTTAAGTATAATTATATAGTTTAATTTTTAAATTTATTATACTTTATCACCCAATAATAAATACTTTGCCAAATAATGTAAGTAATTAAGACATTAAATTAAGCATTTAACTGTGAAAAATCATGTATTCACAACGTATAATATGTATTTCCCTTCCGCCAAACATGGCGCTTTATTTTAACCTAGTATGCCTGTGTCTGTGTACTTGGGATTTTGTAGTAAAATATGATGTAGTTCTGTTACTGAATGGTATCGACTAAAGTGAGTGAATTTAATTCACAATCGCTACATATTATTTGTTTTGGCTATGTAGGAGTTATTTTATATATGAGAAAAAAAAACAGATGATTCCAGTTCAATTACATCCAACAAACCCCATAATAAGGTGTATTCACTTTGAAGTTCAACTATGTATATTAATGATTCCAAACTAACTTAAAAAATGTTTTTATTTTGAGTACCTACCCTTAACTATCACCTGCCTTCCTATTCTTTTCGATACAATTTGATGATTCGTAATATTTCCCCTTTTCAACAGTTTTTTTTATGTACGAATTGTTTAGGGTAATAGGACTGTTTGTTAATTTTTTTATTTTATTTTCATCATTAACAAAATAAACCAATATTACCAAGAACACTTGAGCGTTACTTTGGTTCCTCTTGAATTTCTTCTTCATTCTTAATTAAATTTATTAAATACTTTTCAAAATAGTTACAAAATCAATTAAAAAAAACGTTATCGCTGTAATTGTTTATTTATAAAAATTATCAATACATTTTTTTAATTAACCACTGTTTCTGCAGAATCAGTGATCTTATAAGTACGTAAAAGATTTAATAAAAAACACCTAAAACAAATTATCAATAAAAAACCTAGGTATTTACATTTGGTTTGTTACAAATAAATATCGTTAATTTATCACTTTTTAACTAAAGAATCTTGCCCCTTTACTTGACATTAACTAAGCATAAAAATATTATTAAATAACATACAAGATTATTTAAGGAACTTCTTTTTTTAACTCAAAGGGAAACACAAAGGAAAAACTTTAACACGTTAACTATAACGAACTCAAAAGTAGCTTAATTTTTATTCTAAGGTGTTTTGAGTATTTTGTACTTTCCAGTAAAATAGGTCAACGTGCTAAAATTGGCGTCTTGAAATAAGCAACTAATTTGTATAGTATTGGCACAAAGTAAAAGGGGCGCTACTTGTCATGTCGGCTGAAGCTTAGAACTTGCCGGTGTGGGTGGTGAAATGCACCTTTCCGTTGGAGTCCACGGTTGAGGAGGATCCGGAGAATACGCCGTTGCCTCCCGTGGATGTTCCCACAAGTCCTACTCCAGAAACGCTGCCGTCATCGGCAAAGCGGTTGTAAAGCCTGGAAATTGAAAAAAAAGTGGTAAATCATATGTTATTATTAAAAGAGTAAATCGAAAAATGTTTTAATGTGGACCCAAGCTTTATTCGGTCACCTAATTGACCATCAGAACTGTATTAATTATAACGATTTTTCTGTTACTTGTAAAAACTAATTTCTTTGCACAATTTGTTTTATTTATTATCACCGAAACCTGATTTGGATATTAAAAATTTGTACTTTATATTAAAACGAGATCATTAGCATTATATTAAAAGGTTGGGCGAGCTTACCATTACTGTATTTTATAATATAATCTTATAAGAGTATCAATTACTTATACGTATTTTTTTTTGTACCAAGTTCTGTATTTTGTGGATCATTCGCTGTTTGATGAAATATTTGAAATAATATTTAAAAATGTATTTAAAAATAAAGCAAAAAAGCCAATCCTCCATTTTTAGCTGCAAAAATATTTTTTCCGGTGGAAATATCGATTTTCTTTAAATTTCTGCCCAATTTGTGGTTTTCAAATATTATTTTTGGTGGAAAAGGGTGGGAATCTGAAACTGAACACCAGCCAATAAATTAAATTGATCCCTATGACTAGCCTGAACTAGTTAAATTAAAAATATTTTATTCTGTAACCATAACCATACACGTTAATAATAAAATCGTGCGTTTTATTTGATAATCTTACCAAAGAACATAGAATCAATATAAACACAGTTTATCTTTAAGAATGAGTCACGGGAGATGAAAAAATCTAAACTAATTTAAGGCGGTTACATTTTTTCCAGACATAATTAATTGGAAATCCGAAGGTACCGTTTTATTATTTAAACCCGACCAGTGCCAAGAGACTATTCACGAAAATAGCTTAAAATAGTAATGACGACTTAACACTAAAATCGTTCAATTTCACGCTCGGCGCGGGTTTCGTTATTACCCGAGCGTTGTAATCATCGACCAACAAAAAATTAGGCATTTCCATTTTTATCAGACTTTGGCATGAAAATAATACTTTGTCTAATTCGAACATTTTATTGAATAAACTCCTCTTCAGCGTCTTGGATGACTTCGGAGTCAACAACAGAACTCGGGTGTTGAAAATATATTATTATATTTATCAGTGGCGTGCGATTACGTCTATTGTCGGTGATGTTATGATATAATACTTTTTACGGTATTTTATTATGAGGACTATGCAATAAATATATCAAATAATATTGATAATAAAACAAAGAATCGCCAAATCCTAACTAATACCAAGGGACTTAATCAGTTTATATATTAAACAGGATTAAAAAACGATTTTAGAAGAAAAATACAGTAGAATACATAACACGTATACTCGTACGTTCATGTTGTGCATATTTGAAACCCACTATCGTATGACACAAATAACATAGAAAGTTTAGTTCAAGGTATCGCCACTCAAGGTAGGGTGCGAAAAGCTATGCAAATACGTCTAGTGACGAATTTTATTGCTTATCGCAAAAGCTGTGACATGGAAATGCTTATTAAATGTCTCAAAATAATATAAACTTGCCAGCACTTAATGGAAAATGCAGATTTGCATGAGTAACTATTTTGTTTTGTCAATAGGAATCATGCATATTATAAAATAAAACAGAAATACGTTAGCCGCACGCCGCTAATATTAATAAATCCGTGCAATTTCAGACGACAGTCTTGTTGACTCGCCGGCAAACCGGTTAGCAATATGGGAATATTGTTGAAAAACAACATATTCGACATAATGGTCAACGGCTAGGAACGATCTGATTATACGTCATGATGTCACAAGACGCAGAATCGACATTTTCAGAATTGTCGTGATTCTTGAGGTCAAATAATACTAATTCCTTGATAAACAACGTAATGTTAACGATTAAACTTAATAAATACGTGTTTATAAACGATTTGTAAATTATCAGTGGATGTATAACTTTGTAGTGTGTCTAGTTTCCAAAGCAAATGGATATTTTCGATAATATTTTTTACATTAAATTCACGAAGAAGGCCCTGAGGAAAATCGTTTCTCTCAGGGCCTATCTTGCTGGTCTGTGTGGAGGATTTTTTTAAGGAACAAAGGGAGAGCTGGGAAGGAAAATGTAATGAGGGGTGAATCTGGAGGTCGATGTGTCCAGGAATGACGGGCGTATGAATCCATCCCTCCCGCTGCGGTGCAAGGCGATGGGTCGAGAGAGTCCAGCTGGAGATGTCAAAGAATCTCCCTAAACCGGTCTCTCCCGATCCGGCCCATCACGCAGCTGGTAGGCAAATGCATCCGCCGTCAACACTTGAATGAACCCAGTCACCTCCGCTGAGTCACCAAACGTAGCGAACCACTCGGGGTGACCTATGGCAGAGGTGTTGCTTATCCAATAAATGGTTCCCATACCCGCCTCCCAAATTGAAATTATTTTTATCAATCCATTTTAATGCTATAGTATGATTATTTTTACCATGTAAATAGGATTGAGTGTCAACAACACAAAAATAAACCTTTCCGACATCTTGTCTGAGTTTAACAGAGAAATTAAGGCATTGGACGGTTAACATTAGCAAAAGTGGTGTGAAGATTCTTTTTCATTCGCTCAATTCTCCTGATCTCACTCCACCAGATATTCGTTTTCTCAGTTCTCTATCCAACTACCTCAAAAAATCCCTTTTATTGGGACACTGCTCTTTAAAATTGGTTCGACGACTTTTTCATCTCCAAACCACTGCAATTGTTCAGAGTGGAATCACAAAAATACTAGAATGTTGCGAGCAATCGTAAACACAACAGAAAAGTGTATTATTGATTACTTTATGAATTTTCAATAAAGTTTTATAAATCGGTATAAATTTGTTAAAAATGCGACATTTATACAATAAGGTCTAGTTCAATGCACGCACTATTCGCAAGTCATTATTTGCTATCGTCAATTACTTGTTTGTGTTATTTCTATCAATTTTATGATGTAACAACAGTTGGGAAACCCCAATTCAGATACACAGGATACAGGTACAATGTACAATACAAGAACATAGGAAGTACAGAGGCGGTGGAGCCTGAAATACGTGGCCGGATGGAGCTACTACACAATAATGAAAAAACGACTTTATACAAAAATGATTTTAGTGATTGACACATTGACAACAATGACATCGGCTTTTTTTATAATTAACTAACGTCTTCGTAGTAGAATTACTTTAATTTTTATAATGTGATCTTTAGAATTGCTGTTGAAATGAACACATGATACAGATCTACGGACTTGTCTACGCATCGCTAGTGTGCAATTATTGATTCAAATTGTAGTTAGTTCGTTTCTTAGTTCCTTTTTTGTCCGCCTGTAGAGATAAGTGTGTTAATATATTATATATACCTATCGACTTTTAATCGGCGTTAATATATTTGTGGTTAAAGTGCGAAATAATGTGGCATTTAAGTATAATATGTCACGAAAAATCTAAAAATAAGTTAAGTATGCAGATCTTCTTTAAAAGGTCTATGGAAGGTTAGATAAATAGTTACAAATATAAAATTGATGTCTCTCATATAAAATATAAGTTATTACATAAATAGAAGTATATGTGACTTGTACTAAATTTCATTTCACATTATATAAAATAAAGAATCAGGGAAGAATACATATAGACATATCCGATTTTAAACGTCTTAAAAAGGTCTCTATTCCATCATACTGTCAAGTCTTGAAATAAAGGCGGTGATAAAATAACTTTGTCTCTTTTGAACAATGAGAAAATTGTGACGTATACCTTTTCACATAAATGCCACAGTAGTAATATGAAAAATTATTTCATATTGGTACTTGTGTGTTACCATCAATATTGTTATTTTTTTATAATCTGGCCTTCTAAAACGAACACCGACAAATAAGCTAAAACAAAATCGAAGTAATTCTCCAATTCAAAAAAGGTATATAAAACATCATTGTGTTGACTGCTTTATTTTACTACTATTTTTAAACGTCTACGGCGGTAGAAATTAAGTATTTTCTAGACTAGGTTCACTGTCCCATTGCGTTAAACATTTTGTTTTTGACCGTGAAATGAGTTTTTGATGAAAACGACTCTTTAAAAACACATTTTAACGTCTTCACAACAACAACAAACAATTTAAAGTATTTGAGAAAAAAATGAATTGTTGAACGATGATAAAGGAGTTCTACCATATTGTGAGGTTATCAACAGTAAAAATAATAGAATCAGAACATGAAATTAATCATAATGTATTATGTAAATCTGTGCTATTGCCAGTACTGAACTACTATATTGTATTGCTTTGATGATCAAACATTACAGATTTTATAGTTTATCTTAATATAAAAATTAAATGACTCATGAAGAATTTTCAGATAAATAAGTTTGGTCATCAATTTATGTTCCAATGAATGAGAATGGTCTTACGTCAAGACGGAATGAAAAGTCAGTTTGATTTAATCCAAAAATATTAGCATTCTAATGACAGAGATGTCATGATTAGCATAGCTCAATGCCCAGAAGAGATAGAATATCAGTATTGTTAATAATACTACCTGGTGGGTTATTCCAGGCTACATTCTACGTGCAATATCCTGATGATAAACAAATTCCCTAAGCGGCCTACAGACGCTGAACAATGCTGTATTTAAGTATCTCTAAAGCAAAGAGAGTAAAGTAATCTAAATTCTCCAAGAAACCTGACGGCATTCTCAAACTACCGTACGGTTAGAGTCATTAGTAGTGACACGACGCCTCTTAAATTTCTTCACGAAAATAATCACGAATTTCTCGCACGTAGATCTGAATTCAGGTAAATACTCGATACTCGGCGTTCTGCGGTCAAGTTAATAGACCTAATGGCATTCAGTCATCACGCCGTGTTGGGAATACGGTCATCGTTACCACTATTCGTGTTCCGTTACATATTAATCACTGATCACTGCATAACATTAATAAAGGACATATTACGGGAAGGGGGGTTACGTGCGATTACTATACGCAGTCTGTTCTCACGTGATACTTCTGTGAATCGAGAGTTACGGTAAACAGGATCAAACTAAACTAAATCGTCTTGTATTTAATAGTAGGTATAGATGTTTTACAAGTATATCAAGTGACTAAAGAATAATAGTGGTTTAATAATACAAAGAGTTAGGAAATTACAAAATAGTTTCAAGATTATTCAAGTGCGTCTGATAAAAAGCTAGCGACAAACAAATACTCTATTATTGAAGCTCCGTAATATAACTTTTTTTTGCTCACGATAGCAGCTGCCGTTATGATAATTTCGTGTGTTGTTTTTTAGTAAAATTATTAAAACAATGTTTGAGTATAAATTTTACTAATTAGTAATTAGATTCTACTAACATCCTGCTCGTTTTTTTACTGTAAATTTTGAGAGAATATTTTATACATTCACCGAAAATTGAAATAAGTGTTCGTAGTTTGTACGTTTTCTTTTTGAAAACGTTTAAACAAAATTGCATGTAATTTAATTATGAACTGATGGTAGAGTTCAAATGTTCAAACTCATAATATGACCTTAATGATGATCCCTAGTCAAATGCACATCTCACGTTTCTCACTAAATATTAACTATGACATCAACGATGATTGAATACATTTACTTTGATCAAATCTTGATTATGGAATATGAAATCATCTTCATTTACGATTTTCCGTAAATATTTGTTCGCACGTTGTTAATTCACACGTGATTGGTCATTATGGAAATATTTGTAAATGCATAAAATTCTTGGGAATCGTGGTCATATTTATATGCACTTCATTTTTATTGCTTACAACATTTCATATGAATAAATGATAACTTACTGTGTCTCCACATGCTGCGGGGGGCCAGAATGATGGACATTCTGCGGGGGCCCGTTGTAGCCGCCCTGGTTGTAGCTAGGGGGCCCCGAGTGCTGCGGGGGAACAGGGTGATGGACGGTGGGCGGGGGGCCGTTGTAGCCCGGCTGGTAGCTCGGGGGGCCCGAGTTGTGGGGGTTGTAGCCGAAGCCAGCATCTGGAAATGGTTAGGGGAAAATAAAACACTTACAAAAACAATTTAATTATTTGAACTCTTGGTTCTATGGTCTGAAAAGGATCGGTAATTTATGTAAACTTAGGAGAAGCGTTTTCATTAAGGTTTCGCTTGAAAAAAAAACTATCCGTGTAATGAGTAATAAAAACAATTATAAACCTAATTCCACTTTAATTTTTGACCGTACAGGTTTGAAATGGAGTCTGTAGATGGATGTGATAGTTTGAAACCGGTCTGGTCAAAACATAATGTTTGTATTACTCATTATACGGATACTTTTTTTAATTTCTCATTACGATGGTATTCGACGAAAAATTTGTAGTTCCAAAAATAGAAATTCTTTCCGTATAAATGACAATGAAAAGTTTTTTGTTTTAGAAAAATTTCAGTGATAAAAAAATACTTCAGGTCACTGCTAAAGCGTGGAACCAAATGTTTGCGACTAGAATACGAGTATTATGAGATGTTTTCTAATATAAAGGACAGGTTTACATATTTACGTAACTTATGGAAAATTAAGGTGTTTATTGGCAACAGGCATTATTTTTCAAAAACTTAATTTTTTCATTGCAAATGACGATGTAATTATATACGTACCCATGTTAAACCTATCAAACTCGAAAATCGCTGATATTATAGCCTGTAATAACCACTACGACAAACTATTTCTTAGGTATCAAAACTCAAAACTTTGATCGCGTAATATGATACCTTTATCCATGTGACGTTAATTGATATTTAAGCATATCGAAGAAGTTCCGGTTTCATGAATCTTGTTATTAACGGCAGTATTAAAAAGTGGTAAAGCTCGCGACTTTATTTTGTTTAGTTTCTTCAGAAATATGTCACGTTAAGTTAAAATGAATATCATTATTATAGAAATATATTTATTATTATTTTTTGGAATATTTAGTATGTCAACAGTGCCATTAAAATAGGACGAGCTTGATGGACTCTGTCCCCTCGTCTTGTGACTTTTTTTTAAAATTCAGGTATATTTACATAAATGTTTACCTACTCGAATTATAAAACGTCAATAAATTTGATCAGATTTCTGTTAGTAAATAATTATGTTTTTGCTAATCACTAAGTCAACAAAATTAAGCAAATATTTATATTACTAGACTTCTTGTAATTTCCACAAAAAAACTGTATGTTTCGTGATGTGCAAATAATACTGACGACTTGTATCTTTGCAAATATTAATTATGTTGTGATCAAAATAATAGCACTTATGATAAAGATAAATACAAACTTCATGTTTATTCACAGTTACGTAATGCAGGATGGAGAGTCCAGTAGTTTCGTACAATATGGGAACAAATTTGTTGCGACTCTGGAATGGATAAGTTAAGTCATGTTTGAGGCGGAAGAAGTGAGGAAGGTGGGGGACGAAACGGGTGGGTTAGAAAGGATTAGAAAATACCTGGAAAATTCGGATCTGTACACTGAATGGTGGTTCTCTCAGTATCGCTTCTCTATAGCGATACTAAAAGCATGTATTCTCTGAAACGAGATGTAAATATTCTAAACATTTTTTTATTGTAATGCTTCTGTTGTCGACCTCGCAACTTCTAGGCCCAGAGTCAATGACCATATATATCAGAGATTCCCAACGTAGGCGATAATGCCCCTTCACGGGGCGTTGGAGAAATCCAAGGGGCGGTGGTAGTCTAAAGGGCAAATGGGAGGCGGTGAAGGGCTACAAGGAGGCGGTGAAGAGTTAAAATAACGGGCGTGGGCAATGGAAATATTTTTAGTAAATTTGTCGAAGGTTTCATTTTGTTGAATGCATTCAACAAAATGAAATGTTCAATTATTCTACTGATTTATAGATGGATCAATAGTCTTTTCTTAATTTTCTTTGAGGCGTTATAATATCTAACCAGGTTTCTCGGGACCTGTTGTCGGGTGAACCATAATGTACTACATAATATAATATTGAAAAAATGCATACAAATATTTATCGAGAGTAAAAAGCTATCATACTGGACAACAGGGATGATGAAAAGATCGTGTCGAGGTATAACGGACTGCATAAATTAGAGTTATTACCTCTCAGTCACAGTGTATATATATTTCATCGCATTGTCGCGCAAGAAGAAACGGAAGGGGGCGATGATGAAAAAGAACTCCAAAAGTGGGTGGTGAGACAAAAAAGGTTGGGAACCTCTGATCTACATGATATTTCATTGTGTGCCATTTTAGAGAGCATCGGTTTTGATTTTCCAGATGACTAAATAAAACATCGCCAGCATAGATACTTTGATCTTCCTGAATTGTAACGTAAATACTGACCCCGAGTCTATGATTGGGATAATTGTCTACGGAAGAGATTGGTGAGAGGATGTCTATGGGAGACGGCAGACGGAGGGGAGCAACTCAACATGGCGGGCGACATAACCTGACTGGAGCGGTCGTGATCGACGTGTGTTTTTTGGGAGAGATTATGTATTTGATTTTCTATTTTGTTTGACGTCGGAGGGCGTCTACTGAATTTGCCCGAAGTGGGTGTGTTTTTGTTTTATTGATTGATCGATGGCCGGATTGTGAGGCGATGAAGCCAAACCGCGCGTGCCTGCTGCTTTGGTGAAAATCTCGGAAGAAGTGATGAGCGGACCAAAAAGGACATAAGGTAGCATCTGCATATTCCATTGTCTGGACCCCACGGAAGAGGCTATGGCGGATGGCGCTTCAGAAGAGTCGTCCTAGACTTCTTTTGGAGATTACTACGATCGGTGAGCATCTGGACCTGGAGAGGCCTTCCATGATGCTGAGGAGAGGAGTCGGACCATGAGAGCCATCAATTATTGTTTGAACCTTTTCGTGTTGGGATCAATCCTTCTCTTTACTCTTTTCTTTGCTAAACCATGATAGACGTGGTTATAGAATCATTAAATTTATGTTCTTTCCTTTGACAAGGGTTTCATTTACTGTATCAATCAATACATCCCACTTCCCTGTGCTTCACCATCATTCTCACCCACGAATCTTGAGATGAGAGAACATTAGCCGTCGTATCATTTTTACGCTACATTATGGCGCCTCAACGTTTTTTTGTGAATAATATTTAAGATATTATGGACACGGACTCGGGAATTGATGGGTGAAGTTCGTGTGGTGTGATGTATGCATTGATACAGAAATATTATTAATTATGTCATAATATTGTTTATGTATATGTGTGCATACATGAGGTCAGCGATCACGCCATTAGAAGGTTGGTAAATATTAATTGTCGTAATTTTTGGCATATTTGTGACATTGTTATTCTTGAAAGAAACGGTAATTATTTTTGCGACACAGGCATTTCCTGGCGTCGGTAACTAAAACTAATGCAAATAAATTTTAATAAATGAAGTTAAAATGATTCATGATTTTGACAATAGATGGTGTTGCGTGTACACGGTTGTTTGCGTCTCGGATAATTTATAAATACTTATAAGTAATTTAATTCTGTTTACAATGGAGTTCAATAACATAAACAACTATTCGAAGGAGCAGTTTATGTATCTGCTATTTAAAAAAAAAAAAAGAAAAAGAGATCGTACGCGTCTCTTAAAGATGAAGATGACAGTGTGGTAGCATGTGGGACTACCAATCCTTCATGTCGCTCCACTTGTTTCTTCAAATGTGTTATTGTGGTCACATGTACTGGAGTTTGGTACCTTCAATACAGGTGCTCAGAATAAACACAAATTCTAATTTATTGATGATATTTTTGTGACATTTATCCTCGTTAGACTAGAATGGAAACATATTATTTGTTTCTCTGATCTTTTAGATCAGTGGCGCCCTAACAAAACAAACAAAAAAAAAAGATGACGATTGATTTTTTTTTTTTGTTTTGTTGTTTTTATAATAATTTTGATTATTTTTTTTACATAGGTACATACCAATAGTGTACCTCGAAAATTAAACTTAAGAATTTTCATGATATATACATATATATCGGATATTATTGTTGTCGCTACGGTATATCGGTTAATTACCTCTAATAATTCCGAATACTCTAAATGAAAGTTAACTCGGTTACCGGTCTGATGGTGTGTTACCTGACAATATGTATATATTTATAGTAGGTATTCTTTGTATTTAATTTGTTTAGCCGTAGGTAAAATTATGCTTTTGGAGTGCACCGGAGTAAAAGTTAAATTAGAATTTTTGGAAATTACTACGACACACTCGAAAAGGATAGTTAATATATTCTGTCTGGGAGATTTTGAGCTACTTTCTTTCACACAGATAATAAAATAGTTTTAATTGTTAATTAGTAACTATAATGTTTAATGTATATTCTAAGTTTATAATTATGTCTAAAATAAGTTGGTATCTCTTTCCTTAAAGAATATAGTATAGATATTTAGAAAGTATGATTTTTTTTGTAATAATATTAGTATTAAGTATCAAGTGTAGTACTGCTAATGCATGCACACAACAAACAAATATTTACCAATTTGGAGTAAACATCTTCTGCCTCCTTGAACAGGAGAAGATGATTAGTAGATAGTTTAGATCTAGTAATACCACTGTTTATAATATGTTGATAAGTATTTTTTAAGTTGATTTGTCCAATAGGTTTAGTAAATATATACTATTTTTACACTGCTAACACCAGCGTAAATTTATCAAGTATTTTTGTGTACCAGTGTCGATTTTTGAAAAAAAAAATCGAGCACCAATTTGTACCCGTGTCGATTTTTGATTAAAAAAAAATCGAGCACCAATTTGAAAAGATAGGAAGATGTAAAATTTCGAGAGAAATTGTACTTTGCAAGTTTATATATATAGATATTGACAAATGTACTTGTTTGAAACCACACGAATAGATAGGTATTGTAACATGTAAACCCTCATCTTTATACTATTTAGCAATGGCTAAATGACAACCAAATAGTTCTATAACTATACGACGAGGAAAATTTTTGGAGGTGAATACGCAAACTATCCAATGGATATTGGTATACTGTGTCTAATTCTTTAGATACATATAAAAAAAAAAAAAAAAAAAAAACCCTGTTGAAACTGCATGGTAATTGTAATTTTTTGTTAAGAGGAAGAGAGGATTAGTTAAGTAGGGTATTATTAATAATAAAAATAATTTTTTGAAAATTTTGAAGTGGGAGCTTGAGTTCTCCAAACCTCACAAGTGTTAACCTAGAGAAATTGACTCTCATAAAGTGAGGAAGTGTTTGGGTTCATGTAACTTGTTTATTTTTATTTATTTTATAAGTTGCTTGAGGATTATAAGTATGAAGTGTTTCCTTGCTTTTCGGTTATGCTTAACCACCAATGTATCACAACTTGATTTTTTTTGTGTATTGTCATACTAAGATATACCATTTTGTTTGTCAATTTTGACTTTTGTTTTTATATTGGTTGTTACTTGTTTTCTTTGTTTTCAGTTTTTCTGTAATTGAAAAGAGTAGAGAGGAAGGTTAGGTCAAATTTTACTTCACTTCGCGGCATAAAATTTTTACGGGGAAGCGGGGAATTGTAACGTAAATACTGACCCCGAGTCTATGATTGGGATAATTGTCTACGGAAGAGATTGGTGAGAGGATGTCTATGGGAGACGGAAGACGGTAGGCAGCAACTCAACATGGCGGGCGACATAACCTGACTGGAGCGGTCGTGATCGACGTGTGTTTTTGGGAGAGATTATGTATTTGATTTTTTATTTTGTTTGACGTCGGAGGGCGTCTACTGAATTTGCCCGAAGTGGGTGTGTTTTTTGTTTTATTGATTGATCGATGGCCGGATTGTGAGGCGATGAAGCCAAACCGCGCGTGCCTGCTGCTTTGGTGAAAATCTCGGAAGAAGTGATGAGCGGACCAAAAAGGACATAAGGTAGCATCTGCATATTCCATTGTCTGGACCCCACGGAAGAGGCTATGGCGGATGGCGCTTCAGAAGAGTCGTCCTAGACTTCTTTTGGAGATTACTACGATCGGTGAGCATCTGGACCTGGAGAGGCCTTCCATGATGCTGAGGAGAGGAATCGGACCATGAGAGCCATCAATTATTGTTTGAACCTTTTCGTGTTGGGATCAATCCTTCTCTTTACTCTTTTCTTTGCTAAACCATGATAGACGTGGTTATAGAATCATTAAATTTATGTTCTTTCCTTTTACAAGGGTTTTATTTACTGTATCGATCAATACATCCCACTTCCCTGTGCTTCACCATCATTCTCACCCACGAATCTTGAGATGAGAGAACATTAGCCGTCGTATCATTTATACGCTACAATTATGGCGCCTCAACGTTTTTTGTGAATAATATTTAAGATATTATGGACACGGACTCGGGAATTGATGGGTGAAGTTGATGGTGAAGGGGCATAATGTAGCGTATAAATGATACGACGGCTAATGTTCTCTCATCTCAAGATTCGTGGGTGAGAATGATGGTGAAGCACAGGGAAGTGGGATGTATTGATTGATACAGTAAATAAAACCCTTGTAAAAGGAAAGAACATAAATTTAATGATTCTATAACCCCGTCTATCATGGTTTAGCAAAGAAAAGAGTAAAGAGAAGGATTGATCCCAACACGAAAAGGTTCAAAACAATAATTGATGGCTCTCATGGTCCGACTCCTCTCCTCAGCATCATGGAAGGCCTCTCCAGGTCCAGATGCTCACCGATCGTAGTAATCTCCAAAAAGAAGTCTAGGACGACTCTTCTGAAGCGCCATCCGCCATAGCCTCTTCCATGGGGTCCAGACAATGGAATATGCAGA